>JAVTVY010047703.1:0-242554 GCA_036873755.1 Hanleya hanleyi | reverse complement strand
AGATCAGGGTGAAGGGTAAAATGCACTGTACCCCCATCTAGCCGAGCCAATTGAGCAAGAAAGGGCCGCGTCGGATGTACACATCGTGACACAAGTGGATGAGGTCGCCGCCCAGTTCACCAGACAACACCCGTTTGAATTTGGTCCAGCCCTCTCGGGACAGACGAATGTGAGCCGGGCACGGTTGTGTAGGGTCCGTGTCTCCCACCTCCTCCATGATATCGACCTTATCCGCATACACGTGCAGGAAAACCTCGGGGGTCAAGCTGAAATACGCCAGTACTATATGCTCCGTCATGGTGAGTACGTGAATGGTACCAGATTTCACTGTCTCTCGTATTTATAGGGAGAACCCCGTGAGATCAAAGGATCAGGTGGTCATGTCATTGGGCTGACTGAGTGTAGCCGGGTAATCAATGGCATCGTCGTCGGGTTCATGTAGTTGTTCATGGGGTTCAGCCAGCGCGTCTTCCATAGCACGAACCCACGCCAATTGGTCGGGTGATCGGTCGTCCGGTGTAAACAACTGGTCCACAATAGGCACTACTTTCTCCAAGGCTGACCACACAGAGGGGCTTAGGAGGATACTTCGCGTAGGCTCTTGGTAGCGGCCCAGACGTATGAAGAGGGGAGGTGCGGAATATACGTAGATGGCATTGTCCAGGTGGATGAGGTCTCCGTCCAACTCACCGCTCAACACCCGTTTAAATTTAGTCCAGCCATCACGCTGTAGCGTCACCGTATTCGATAGCGTCTCAGCGGGCGTCCAGTAAATAGCTTCATCGTCTTTCACCAGGGTGACTTTATCTTGATAGATGTATAACCTCACACTGGGTGTAAGAGGCAGGATGGCTCGTAGTGACATGCTTGCTGTAAATGTCGAACGGTGAATGACACACACTCTGTCTGACCCTCGTATTTATAGTGTCAATACCACAGCGCCAGGGTTAATAGGGCACAGACTAGTATGAGGCCAACCAGCCGGCGCTGGTTCCGGCGTGAGCGCTCCTGGTCCATAGCGCGAGCATCAAGTATGGCTGTCATAGTCCAGTAGTGGTGAGTGATGGCACGCCTCTCCATCGAGTGCACTCTGTGGAGGACCGCTTCTGTGAACTCGCTCAGGATCTGGCGTCGTCCCTCGTTGTCGTCGCCATCTGCAAACATGGACCGGACCACTGCTCGGTAACCCGTGAATGAATTCACCACGGTGGCATACTGTAAAATGCGAGTCGCATGGGGCTGGATCTCCGCCATGGCTCTGTAGAAATGAAGGTGTGGGATCAAGAGGGACGTGTTTTATAGACCAGATGTAGCTCTACGGGTGTAGTCCGTGATACGTACTATTCTGATGGGTTAGTCCAAAAAAAAAGGGAGCAACAACAACAACAACAACAACACAGATTACAGATCAATCCTTTTTCCAGGTGACGCCCGATTCACGCAGACCGGAAGTGACGTCATACACCTGCGCACAACCGTGATGGAAAAAAATGGATATGACCTTGAACTGATCACGTGACCTCCCCATGATGACAAATACCCAGAACCAAGTGAGTACATGCATCCCATAGTCCCAGGTCACGCCCGATTCACGCAGACCGGAAGTGACGTCATACACCTGCGCACAACCGTGATGGAAAAAAACCAGAACCAAGTCAGTACATGCATTCCATACAGGCAGACGAGGTCAAAATACTCGCTTCTGATTGGCTGTCAAAGGTCAGGTAAGTCACAGTGCTCCGCAAAAGTAGTGCAATGAATACTCCCCTACCCTAAAAATCGACTCCTTTTATACGTTTTTCTACAATCCGCCATCTTGTCCCACCACCCACACACACGCCGCCATTTTGAACCCAGCACCCACCATCCACATACAGGCCGCCATTTTGAACCCAGCACCCACCATCCACATACAGGCTGCACCCACCACCCACACACACGTCGCCATTTTGAACCCAGCACCCACCACCCACACATTGCCGCCATTTTGAACCCAGCACCCACCATCCACATACAGGCCGCCATTTTGAACCCAGCACCCACCACCCACACATTGAGGATGTATGCTGTACAGTCTTACATAAGATGTATATTGCCGCCATTTTGAACCCAGCACCCACCATCCACATACAGGCTGCACCCAATTGAACCCAGCACCCACCATCCACACACACGCCGCCATTTTGAACCCAGCACCCACCATCCACATACAGGCCGCCATTTTGAACCCAGCACCCAGCACCCACACATTGAGGATGTATGCTGTACAGTCTTACATAAGATGTATATTGCCGCCATTTTGAACCCAGCACCCACCATCCACATACAGGCTGCACCCAATTGAACCCAGCACCCACCATCCACACACACGCCGCCATTTTGAACCCAGCACCCACCATCCACATACAGGCCGCCATTTTGAACCCAGCACCCACCATCCACACACACACACACGCCGCCATTTTGAACCCAGCACCCACCATCCACATGCACCCAATTAAACCCAGCACCCACCATCCACACACACACGCCGCCATTTTGAACCCAGCACCCACCATCCACACATACGCCGCCATTTTGAACCCAGCACCCACCATCCACACACACGCCGCCATTTTGAACCCAGCACCCACCATCCACACACACACACGCATGCGCACACCACCAATTGTGACGTCACACAAGGTTCTGCGCATGCGCACTGACGCGCTATCTTATCAATTTACCCTTTGTATACTACTGACGTCACTCCCGCCACATGTCTCTCCACATTTTCCTCCACCGCAGAAATGATAAGAGATTTGTCCTTTCTATACTACTTACTATCTACTAGCCGCGTCCAGGTGAGGTATTGATTTTCTAACTTGTTTGAACGTCTCTAAATTTAAGCGCATATTACATTAGACTAGCCAAAATACAGTATGCTGATGCGTCATATATGATATTAGATAGCGTGACTCAATGACTGACTTGAGTGCGTGGAGCATAATATGAAGTTCAAACACTGTAAACATCATACGATGAAATAATATACTTCATGAAAAGATATCCTGGCACGAAAGTCCCATTTATGTTGATGTTAACAACCAACGGTGGCCATATAAACTTGAGTTGAAGTCCGTGCATTGGAAGGAATAGATTAGAATTGATAGATCTTGAGTCCACTTTTTCAGAGGTCAAATTATGGGAGATCAGAAATATCAATATAGCCACCAGCAGGCTTTACGTTCTTCAACACAACATTTTAGTGTATTGAAAGAGGACGATATGATACAACGAAAATGGAAGAAAAAATAGCGTGGAACTTCTCAGCTCGGTAAACATATTATCAATATTCTGTACTCCATCCCTTGTTGTGTTATTAGGTTTTCATAAGTTAAATATAAGAAGAGACTTTTATGTGTGGTACAAACTTGACAAGGACACATTTAAGCTAGAGACTGATTTACTAATATGTTTTGCATACTTCCCACCGGAAGGATCACGTCAATACGAATTACTTCAAGGATCTATTTTTGATCATTTGCAAGCGGACATTATTAAATATAATAACGATGGGTTTAAAACTTTGATTCTGGGGGACTTGAATTCAAGAACTGGGGAACAACTGGACTATGTCTCAGAAGATGAAAATGTATACAGATCAGATTCAGAAATTGAGCGTGTGTCGGTGGACAAACGTGTGAATAATTTTGGTAACAATTTATTAGAGTTGTGTAAAGTAACAGGAGTGCGAATAAGAAATGGTAGAATAGGTAAGGATCGAGGATCAGGGAAGTTTACTTATGCTGGGAGTGAGGGCAAGAACTGAATATGAACGGAAAAGAAAACAGGTTAGAGACCTATCCTGTGAGATTACAAGAATACGTAATCAAGAGGTAATTTGTAGAATCGAGTGGGAAGGTAAGGAAGGAAGTAGTACGTTTTGCAGGTTTGTGAATGAAGGGAATAAGCCGGTGGTAACAGGGATATTAAAAACAACTCAAGGGGTGACAACGAGCAAGGCATATATTAAGGAAATGGTGGAAACAAAATGGGAGGAGGTGAGCAGGGAGCATGAACATAGAGCAGCAGATGAAATTATATTAGAGAATATAAGACAGGAAGAGAAAAAATGTTTGAACGATGAACATATAGAGATGGAATCCATTCTAGCTGAACCTGAAATAGAGGAATTAGAGATGATTATCAAACAGCTAAAGCGATCAAAAGCTATGGGATGTTAATGAGTTTCTGAAAGAGGGTGGTGAGCGGTTAGTAGAATGTCTCTATATACTCCTATGTAGAATATTTTATTGGGGAAAATGAAGAGAAATGGGTGAAATAATTGGTGAATATATAGAGATGATTAAGAGAAATAGAGGTAAGACTGGGGACCTGATCAAGGTTAGATGATATGGATACAGATGTAAAGAAGATATAATGGGGAATTACCGATGGCTATGCGTCATTGGTATGAGGGAGCATGTGTAGGTCGGTGTGGGGGAACGCGTTGTACGGCATACTCTGTATAAGGGAAAAATAGTGGGATATTGCATTGAGGAAAATGAGAAATACTGGGTGAAATTTCTATGGCATTGGATTTATGATTTCGGAAAATAGGCAAAATGACGGGAAATATTGGGGTATTTTATTGGGGAAAATGAAGAGAAATGGGTGAAATAATTGATGAATCTTTTTGTTACGTTTAGTTGACGTAACAGAGGGAAGACTGGGGACCTGATCAAGGTTAGATGATATGGATATATTAGTCCGTGAGCTACAGGGGCTCACCTTGCACCCCCCCCACTACAGACCGAAACTATGTTTTTTATGTGCTTTAGGACATGTCAAATAAGAAACAATTTGTTAACAGTCGATAAACTGGGACTCACTACCCTTTTAATCACTTTGAAATTACTCCTGTGTTAATAAGTACAATTTTTGTGACAATAGGGGTAGGGTTACAAGAATAGTCTTATCTTCCATAATTATTATCCAATCTTTATAATGTTGGCCACATATTATTCAGCATTGATTGCTGCATCGAATATTTACAAGATAATATCACTATTTGTTGGGTATGACGTCACACAGGGACCATACATACAAAAGTAGGAGTAGTAGCGAAAGCGGGCGTTTTGGGGTGCGTGATGGTGTGCTTGAGCGATTGAGGGACCATTCTTGGTTCGAATGCGTCGGGTGAGGTGTCAAAGTGAAGCCCTCGGTATGTAGACCACGGCTTGAGGGATCTCCACATGATCTGTGATGTCATTGGTGACGTCATCAGTAGGAGTAGTAGACAAAGTAGGCATTTTGAGGATGCGGAGGAAGGTTTTTGGGGTAGAGATGGACCATCCGTGGTCTAAATGGACCGTGTGGGGTGTCCCTCTGCATCTACATGCAGAGAGTTACAAGATGACACCCGACATGGTCCATTTAGACCACAGATGGTCCATCTCTACCCCAAAACCCTTCCTCCGCATCCTCAAATGCCTACTTTGTCTACTACTCCTACTGATGACGTCACCAATGACATCACAGATCATGTGGAGATCCCTCAAGCCGTGGTCTACATACCGAGGGCTTCACTTTGACACCTCACCCGACGCATTCGAACCAAGAATGGTCCCTCAATCGCTCAAGCACACCCTCACGCACCCCAAAACGCCAGCTTTCGCTACTACTCCTACTTTTGTATGTATGGTCCCTGTGTGACGTCATACCCAACAAATAGTGATATTATCTTGTAAATATTCGATGTAGCAATCAATGCTGAATAATATTGGCCAACATTATAAAATTGGATACTATCTTGAAGATAAGACTATTATTGTCACAAAAATTGTACTTATTAACATAGGAGTAATTTAGAAGTGATTCAGTATTGTAACCCAGTCCTGTTAACATAAAAAACATAGTTTCGGTCTGTAGTGGGGGGGGGGTGGGGGTGCAAGGTGAGCCCTAGTAGCTCACGGACTATATATGTAAAGAAGATATAATGGGGAATTACCGATGGCTATGTGTCATTGGCACGAGGGAGCATGTGTAGGGCGGTGTGGGGAAACGCGTTGCACGGCATACTCTGTATGGGACCTGATCAAAATTAGATGATATGGATACAGATGTAAAGAAGATATAATGGGGAATTACCGATGGCTATGCGTCATTGGTAGGAGGGAGCATGTGTAGGGCGGTGTGGGGGAACGGGTTGCACGGCATACTCTGTATGACCTGTGCCCATTGTAATACGATGGAGTGCCCAATCAAACCAAACCAAACCAAACCAGCATACATGCATAACAACACATGGACACCTGAAAGGAGATGACTTGGGGGTCCAAGTGCCATGTTATAAGTATAGGCCAGGTTGTAGAAATAGGGGGCAAAGCGTGGTCTAAGTGTTGCATCGTCCTCTAGGCATTAGTGGGAAAGCAGCGAGCCAATCGTCAGCTCACCATTGAAATGCGTATTCTGATTGGAAGAGGCGTTTTTTTTCAGAACATTCCGCTATAGCTTCTAGGTTATAATCCCCATAGGCATACATTCAGCGAGAGATAGCCTATGGATATATGCAGCATACGTACAGTGAGAGATAACGTTTGGATATATGCAGCGAGGGCAGCCCTTCTAGGGTATTGTATTATATCTTCCTTGTTCTTTGCGGTATGGAGTGTGTCTTTCTTTTCTATCTCGCGCTGTAGAATACGATGGGAGGTGTTTCCGTTGAAAAGTTCTCATGACGCATGAGCAATATACAGACAGATCGGGGTGGACCTTTTTTGGGTCTAGGTGGACCCTTAGTGGTCCGATTGGGTTCTGTGAAGTGCAATGGTGGAGCACTCGTGTGTGTGTGTGGGGGGGGGGGGCGTCCAACTGGTTAGGTGTTTTGTGGAAATACCGTCTATTTGCGCAGGCAGGGAATTGAGAGAAAAGGGCATTGTAATGGGTGTTTTGTGGTAGGGATAGTCCAATATTGGTCCGATTGGGTCGTGTAGGGGGAGGTTTTATTTTGAAGCGCTCGTGGTGTAGCGTCAAATTGGACTGGTGTGTTCATCATTCTGCGCATACGCAGTCTGGCCGTAGTATAGAAAGTAGGCATTTTGGGGGCTCGTGGGGAGTGACGGAGGGACCATTCTTGATCCTAATAGGTCGTACAAGGTGTCTAGTTGAAGCCGTCGGTGTGTAGACCACGACTTGTAGGGAAGTTCACGTAATTTGTGACGTCATCGGTGACGTCATTAGTTGGAGTAGTAGCCATAGTGGGCATTTGTGTGAAGGGACGTGTTCCGGGTAGAGATGGACCATCCTTGGTCCAAATGGGCCGCGTTGTTTGTCATCTTGCAGCGCTCTCCGTGTAGACTACGACTGGTATGATCTTTGATGGAAGTCACATCATGTTACCCATGCACAGCTGGGCATTAGTAACGAAAAAATGCATTTTGGGCGTGAGTAATGACATGTTTGGGCAATATAGGAACCATCTTTGGTCCAAATGGATCGTGTGGGGTATCATATTGAATCATGTCGTGTAGACCACGACTTGAGGGATGCCCACGTCATCTGTGCCGTCATTGGTGACGTAATCAGTAGGAGTAATAGCCAAAGCGGGCAATTTTGGGATGTATAGGGAAGCGTTTGAGGTAAAGGTGCACCATCCTTGGCTCGAATGGGTCGTGCGAGGTTTCAGTTTGAAGCTTTCTTGGGGTAGAGTCAGACTGAGATGTTTTTATTGGAAGTCGCGTCAATCTGCGCATGTGCAGTTGGGGTGTTATATAGAAAGATGGAATTTGAATTGATGCTTTTGGGGTAGAGATGGACCATCCGTTGTCTGAATGGGTCGTGTTGGGTCTCATTGGAGTAGCGTCGGATTGGACTGCTGTGTATTCCGTTTTTATCATTCTACGCATGCGCAATCTGGCAGCAGTATAGAAAGCAGGGATTTGAGGTGAGAGTTTGGGGTCGAGGCGGGCAATTCATAGTCCAAATATACAATGTCAGTAGGGAGCTCTTGTGATGCAGAATACGTCTTGAGGGATGCCCACGTCATCTGTGGCGTCAATGGTGACGTCATCAGTAGTATAGAAAGCGTCGCCCGGTAAGCCAGTGAGACCTACTTACACCCTCATTCACTAACCCTTAGCGAGTGACTCATGGATCCTGGATTGTATACAGAGCTCACGCATACTGGTGTGGTTGGGATGGACATGAGAGTAGATTTATCTCCAATTGAAAGTGGCGTCATTGGTCCCACCGTCATAACGCCCTCGACATCTGCCTTAGCGCATCCAACACCCGTGTTCATGTAGCCAGGCCCTAACGCTGTTGACCCCTACGGCGAGGACGAACACGACAGATACAAGATAAAATGGCGGCTTCTGATTGGACAAGAGCATATTTGAATTGTAAACAGATAGATAGTGGTTCCCCAAGCATGGGTGTGTTGTGACAGGGGATAATAAAATGATTGACCTGTAGTCCTCGTTGTTGTTGATCTCTTAACTGACTGTGTCAGGGCGTTAACAAATTAGGTGTGTAGGGGGGTGTGCGCGCGCCTGTGTGTGTGTATGGGTCAACAACGTTAGGCCATCACTGCGGGAAGAAGGGTGTTGGATGCGTTAAGGCAGATAACGAGGGCGTTATGACGGTGGGACCAATGACGTCAGTTTCAATGGGATGTTACTCTACTCTCATGTTTATCCCAACCACACCAGTATGCGTGAGTTCTTGAATTCTGGATACACTCCAGGGTCCATGACTCACCCACTCTGGTTTAGTGATATGAGTGTAAGTATGTCTCAATGGCGCACCAAAGCCACGCTTTCTTTACTACTCATGACGTTGACGTCACAGTAGACGTGGACATCCCTCAAGTCGTATTCTACACCACAAGAGCTCCCCACCCCACATGGTATATTCGGACCATGAATTGCCCCAAATTCCCACCTCAAATCCCCGCTTTATATACTACTGCCAGATTGCGCATGCGCAGAATAATGAAAACGGAATACACGCCAGTCCAATCCGTCGCTATCCCCAAGAGAGCTTAAAAATGATATCCACCGACCCATTCAGACCACGGATGGCCCATCACTACGCCAAACCGCCCATTCATATGCCATCTTTCAATACTACACTCCAATTGCGCATGCGCAGATTAACGCGAGTTCCATTGAAAACACGCCAGTCTGACCAAGCTCTACCAGGCAATCATTATGTTCTGCTTCGCTCCTCTCCGCTTAGCGCTGTAAGGGTCTCACGAACTGTGCCGGAGATGACCCGAGGTCATCTGTTGCCACAGTAAACGAATATGGCGACCGTCTAACTGGGCGAATTGATACCAGTCGCTACTCACCGATATATATTTCCGCAACATATAGTTCCAGGGTAATTTGTCGAACAAAAGTCACAAAAGTGTGCAATCTTTAGCTATTTATCAGCGTGTTGGAGACGACGAGAACATGGGGATGGGCAAGGCGATACAGGGTGAAACCTTCGGCGATAAATATGCCCTTGTGCCTGTCCAACGAAAACACCACCCACTCGCCATGACCTTACACTCATCAACATCATTTGCGACCAGCGTGGTAAACACAGCTGAATTCCATCTTCGTGGTGTCAACTTGAGAGATATCATGTGTGATTACGATCAGCTGCCACAATCCATGGCTCCTTCATGCCATTATTCCATGGTTGTCAGATAACCACACTAAATATTCACTATCACCAGCAGAAACATTTCCTAGCTATATCTCTTTCAGCAGTTTTGAAACTGACCGCGGTTGAACTTTGTCGTTGTCAAGACCACATTTTTCTATTTCCGGTGACCTAGTTTGAACTTATGAATATTTACCGTTGAACTGTTATTGTTTACAATTCAGTATTTCAAGCAAGCGAAGAATTCGGACGCTTTAGGTCCGAAATTAGCCTATATTTTTATTCCGGAATGGGACTGTTGACGTTACGTTGTGTCATTTCTGAAGGGAGTGAAACCGTGATCGTGATTTGACGTCGCTCGGCTGACTTCGTCATGTAGAGAACGAAAATTTGGATGGACAGTGCTCTGAGAAAGAATGTATATATCAGATATTGCTCGTCATATCATTATTTCAGTCATATTTCTTTGAAATATGACCATATTAGACCTGCTGAATCTGAATATGTCAAAATATTCGTTGTGTCTTGTTTCAGTGGGAAATTTAAGAAGCCGTACCACGTCGGAAATTACAGGTTAGTTTTTCTAGGTTTCTTTCATTTACCAGGTTACCCCATATTAAGGCGTTTAGTCATCAGACGTCCATGGTGCTCATCTATTAACATCAGATGAGTTGTTTGAGCTGATCTGTCATCACAGCTCCCGAGCTAACAGCTGCAATAAAAGCGCGGCTGAGATGCTAGGGCTACGTCCGAGAATCTACCGTATTCTCGGGTCTGAATGTTAGGTGTCGACGAATACTTTCCTCTAGTGATATGGTTGCTTTTTAGTCACCAGACGTCGGCAATTTTTCCCACCTCTTGCATATCGCTCCAATTTATTACCTGTATATGGTAGGCTTCTGCTGGTGGATTGTTAGTCCTCGAGGCCCCCCTATGTACATGTCACTCGGCAGATATGTGTAGGTTTATTGTTTCGGTGGGAAATTTATGCCGTACGACGTCGGACATTACAGGTTAGGTTTTCTAGTTTTCGCGCATTTACCAGGTTACACCATGTTAATGCGTTTACTCCAACCGACGTCCATGATGCTCATCCATTAACATCAGAGGAATTGAGCTGATCTGTCATCACAGCTCCCGAGCTAGCGGATCTAGTTTCGCTTAAGCCGGTGCTAGGGATCGTGTGAATACACATGAACAGCTGCAATACTAAGGCTACGTCCGAGAATCCACCATATTCTCGGGTCTGAATGTTAGGTATCGACGAATACTTTCCTGTAGAGTCATATGGTTGCTTTTTAGTCACCAGACGTCGTCAATTTTTCCCACCTGTTGCACATCGCTCCAATTCAATAGTTTCTAATAATTGAGTTATATTATAGGCCACTTTTCCACTGATAAAAAATACATAGAAATACTTATTCAAAAGCTGCTTGTAGAAATAAATTCGTTATCCTCGGTTGGGCAGTAGGATACTATTAGTTATTCATGTTTTTCCCAGGGTGTATGAAAAGTTGTGACCCTCCTTGAAACTCATACACCCTGAGGCGTCAGCCGAAGGACGTTCATAAAGTTAGACCGCGGTTCGCAGTTCTAACTTTATGAACGTAGCCGAAGGGTGTATGAGTTTCAGAGAGGGTCATAACTTTTCATACACCCTGGGAAAAACCTGAATAACGAATTTATTATCCCGAAAGCATTTTTAAATTAACATATCGAATTATTGTGTTAAAAAGGCAATATTTCTGAAACTTTACCACGGAAATTCAGCATGTATGTGTATGTCCATTTTCGAAACCGATCTCTATTTTGACGAAACCCATTGCCTACGCGAGTACGGTGGGCGCGCAACACGAACGCCGAGCTGTGACGATGTTCAATTTTGAAGCTAAATATAACCATTTACAAGATATGTGTGTCTAAAAGTTTGATTGAACGTAATGCAGCAAGACTTCCTTTCATCAAATATCAACGGTTGTGTATAATATTGTGCGTTGATTTCGGAAAATGGTCTTTGAAAGCGCACAACTCGCCGACCATGCATCATGGCTCGGTACCGGTTATGCATAATTTTCGCTTGGCCGGAAAACGCTCCAAGTTCGTTATTCTCTACGTGCGAGAAGTAGAGTACTCCGATTATGGTGGCATTCTGGTCAATATTATGGTATCTCATGCCAGAAATAGTAGAAAACTTAAGTTTGAAATTTTGAATTGAAGATCCGCCATGTCTCTCTCGTCGACTGTATGACAAAAGAGATGATTACAATTTCGATATCGTAAACTATCCCTTCCTGGACGGTAATATTCCAGTGGGACCTACATATGTCGTATACATATCACGCCTAGTAGCATTTGCTAGATCCTGTGTTAAATGCGACGATTTTAATCAAGGTCACAAAACATTGTTGCAGAAACTTATAAAACAGGGCTACACCACCAAGCGCCTCCACTCAAAGTTTCTCAAATTTGGCAATACATATCGCATGCTGATAGCAAAATACGAGCGTAGCGTGCAAGATCTATGGCGTTACGTTTCGTAACTTGTGTCTAATTCCGCTTAACCCGGGGCTAGGGGCCGTATGAACCAATGTACTTCAAGATCATCATGGTACTCATATGCACAGTCAGAATCAAAGCGTGACTGAGATACATTATTCTTTAGATGACGACTTTACAACGAATATCATGGATTAAGAATACTGATCAGCGATACGGATTTGATATTTTTGGAACATCATGATGTCTTGCCGGCATCATTGAAAACTGTTGACCGCTTCCCTCTTGCAGAAAACAAGCCTATGTTTATGTATACTATGATTGTCTTTTTAAATTTGGTGCTAATACTGTTATATGGAATATGTCTTTGGATTATGGACGCGAATATTCTTTAATGGACTACGGCTGAATTATGGATGACGGACCAGACGCTTGTAATTTCGCACGTGAATTGTGATTTTTTTTTATCCCCTGGGAGCCCTTCCATTAGAGGTACCGTTCGGCCACACCGTCCAACATGGATCAGTATACCGCATTAAGGTGATTGGTCACCTCTTCCCACTTCCCTTATATGTGTTGTAACCTGATCGGTCAGATCGGTCAGACGCCGACATGGAAAGATCCGGGTGTACGAATTTTTACACCCTAGTGAATTGACCAATGGAAATGCTACGATTTAGGTTGAGGGATATTAAAGGACTTTATCCTGTTTCCTGGCGAATGCCCCACTCCCGCTTCGCGGTTGTGGGGTATTTTCGCCTGGAAACAGGATAAATTCCCGTATCCTACTCCCCGACACTGGATAACTCATAATGGCGTAGAAGGACCACCCGCTGCATATATCCAAAGGCTATCTCGCACTGTACGTATGCTACATATATCCCTAGGCTGTCTCTCGCTGTATGTATAATTAGAACCTAGAAGCTATAGCGGAGTGTTCTGAAAAAAAAACGACTCCTTCAGTCAGAATACGTACTTCAAGGGTAGGCTGGCGATTGACTCGCTGCTTTCCCACCAATGCATAGAGGATGCACCTCGCGATAAACATAACATTCTCATTGGCTAATGGATGTGACGTCAGATACGTCCACTTTGACCGCGCATTTTCCCCTATGTCTATAACCTGGCCTATACTTATAACATGGCACTTGGACCCCCAGGTCATCTTTCTCCAGGTATCCATGTATCGCTATACATGTATGCTACAATTGTGGCTATAACCTTCGATATCCCCCTTTTACCTATATCATTACACCCCTCATTTCCGTATACATTTCCCGCCATTTTTCCTAAACCTATAACATTATCCACATCACCGGACGTGATGTCACTCCCTCCACATCTCCCTCCACATTACCCCCTCCACAGAAATGATAAGAGATTTGCCCTTTCTATACTACTTACTCTCTACTAGCCGCGTCTACGTGTGGTATTGAATTTCTAACTTGTTTGAACTTCTCTAAATTTAAACGGATATTGCGAAAGACTGGCCACAATGCAGCATGCAGATGCGTCATATATGATATTACTTAACGTGTTCATGTGCATAACGAAGTTTGCACAGCAGACAATGTCTCGCGTGAGTGCCTGGAGCATAGTATATAGTTCAAACACTGTAAACATCATGCGATGAAATAATATACTTCACGAAAAATATCCTGTCACGAAAGTCCCTTTCATATTAATGTTAACAACCAACGATGGTCATATACATTTGCCATGACGTCAGTGCATTGGAAGGAGCAGATTTGAATTCAATTTTTTACAGGTCAATTGTTTGAGATCAGAAATATCAATATAGCCACCAACAGGCTTTACTTTCTTCAACACAACATTTCGGTGTATTGAAAGACGACGATATGATGAAAATAGAAGAAAAAATAACATGGAATTTCTCAGCTCGGTAAACATATTATCAATATTCTATACTCCAGCCCTTGTTGTGTTGTGATATCTCCAGAATTACAAGCGCCTGGTCCGCCATTTACTATTCAGCTGTCGTCAATTAAAGAATATCCGTATCCATAATCCAAAGTCCTATTTCATATGCATGTAACGGCATTAGCATCACCAAATTCAAAAAGACAGTCATAGGTTAAACATAGGCTAGTTTTCCTGCAAGAGAGAAGCGGTCAACAGTTTTCATTAAGGCGGTCCCTGCACCGTCGCCTATCTGCGCTATGATAGTGGCCCTCCAATCACAAGTTGCTGTCTCCGTGCCTGTATTCTGGTCAACAGATCCGTTCATTGAAGAGCATGCGTCATAATAATTAATTCATGCCGTATGGATATCCGAGTCGCTGTCAGAGTATAATGCGTCTCATCTACTCTTTGATTATGACAGTTCGATTGACGATCTCGATACTTCGTTATGACGGACCGCTGTCCCGGGTTTGGGCGGAATTAAACACGAGTTGTGAAGCGTAGGGCCAGAGAATTATTATCTTTGTGTATTTATAACGATAATTGTTAAACTTGGAGTGATGGTGTTTGGTTGTTTAGCCTTGTCGGATCGGGTTCTAAAATACTGTAACATTGTTCTCAGGATCTAGCAAACGCAACCAGACGGGATATGAATACTGCGTTATGTAGGACCCTTTGGTATACTATTCAGAATAGACTATAGTTAACATGATCAACACTTGATCAATACTGTCTTGATCAGCGTGACAGGAAACCATACGTGTGAGAGGTAATTGCGATGTAATTAATGTTATGTTGAGAAAAAATTTGTATATAGAATCGAGAAATACCGATTGATTTCGTTTTCGATACGCATTGTGTCCTTTCGAGAGACCATCTTTTGTAAGATGTTTTGAAGTCTCCACCTACACTCTCTGTGAAAGTTTGTGAATGAGCTTGGCGAGGGGGTGTAATATTCTTTCACAGCACATCTTTGCCATATAGATAATAGCGCTATTCATAACTATATATACAGCGGTTCATATATTTAGACTATTCGTAACGTGTTGCTGCTGAATTCTTCATGGATATTGTTCTTGAAAAGGTGATGCAGTTCGACAAGCAACAGAACAGATGAGACATTTTTTATGCTAATAGACATAATAAAATCTGCCCGATATTCCGACAGCAAGCGAATCGTGAATAGGCCTACATTTCCCAGGGAGCGAAATGATCACTAGTGGCCATCCTTATTCAATAAAAACAAAACATCAGGAAATGTCGATGGTATAGGGGATTCAAATTGTAAATGTAACAAATCTCACAGAATACGTCAGTAATATGGTTCGGTTATGTATGGTTCGGTTTGGAATATGGACGCGGATATTCTTTAATGTACGACGGCTGAATTATTAATAACAGGCCAGACGCTTGTAATCGGTTCGACCATACAGATGATTGCATTCATTTGTAAAAAATACATTCACTTGGAGCGATATGCAAGAAGGAGGTCTGGCGACTAAAAAGACTCTACAGGAATGTAATCGACGACACCCAACATTCAGACCAGAGGATACAGTGGATTCTCGGACGTAGCCTTAGTATCTCAGCCGCTTTTATTGCAGATGTCCATGTGGAGACTATGAAGTATCCACACGGCCCCTATCACCGGCTTAAGCGAAATTAGATACGCTAGCTCGAGAGCTGTGATGACATATCAGCTCAAACAACTCATCTGATGTTAATGGATGACCATCTTGGGCGTCATATTCAAAAACATCAGCCTCCCTTTTTTAAATGGCTATTATTCAACTTATCGTAACATCATCATTTCCTGTAGAAGACAACTCCATCAGGAAATATATGTCTCAGTTTTATCAATTGTTGTCTAGTTCTTATTCTATTGACATTTAATAAAACTTTAAATGTTTAAAACTGTGAGTTCCTCGATTTTGTAAAGAAATATTCCATTAAATGTCAACAGAAGGAAAACACAGGAAGGAAGCAATCAGAGATTGCTCAATTGTATGCCCCCCTTCCGCTTCAATTCGACACGGCCTCGCCATTGTTCTGTTCTGTATTGGTTGGTGGAGGCCTAATTTGGATAATTATGAAAATTCTGTTCCATCAATTTTTTGCCATGCCTCGCATAATACATATTCCAAGTATCAAACAACAAGTGATAATACAATGTTTTAATGCAAGATGGTCGCCGGGGCTTTCGCGAAATCCGAAAATTTGACCTGGTTATGAGACCTACATTCCTTGCGAGTATATTGTGATGAAATTATGAAGCGATCAGTGGACTTTGAAGTTTGCACCCAATTAACTCTTTTTGGGGCAATTTCATACTTCAGGACTTATTTTTATAGCCATTTTTCCGGTCCAAATCTGGCATGGAGTGAGATCCAGTCTGGACAAATAAATATACCCCATTCACTTAGGTTTGATAAACAAAGGACCCTAACTCTTGAAAATATAACCGAAAGCAGAGAACTACAGGGCACTGACCACATATCCTGCAAACTTCATAATTGTCTAGACAATATTAACCGAGATCCAGCCTGGACAAGTCCCAATTCACAAAGATTTGAAGAAAAAGGGCCATAACTCTTCAAAATATATGCGAAATGCGGAAAAACTTCACGTTGCACAATGACAGGGCACTGACCACATATCCTGAAAATGTCATACTCATCCATACAATATTAACCGAGGTCCAGCCCGGACAAGTCCCAATTTACAAAGATTTGAAGAAAAAAGGGCCAGAATTCTTGAAAATATACGCGAAACACGGAGAAATTTCACGCTGCACAACAACAGGGCACTGACCACATATCCTGCAAATTTCATAATTGTCCCTACAATATTAACCGAGATCCAGCCTGGACAAGTCCCAATTCAAAAACATTTGAAGAAAAAAGGGCAATAACTCTTGATAATATACGCGAAATGCGGAGAAACTTCACGCTGCACAACTACAGGGCACTGACCACATATCCTGCAAATTTCATAATTGTCCATACAATATTAACGGAGATCCAGCCCGGACAAGTCCCAATTAACAAAGATTTCAAGAAAAAAAGGGCCATAACTCTTGAAAATATATGCGAAACGCGGAGAAACTTCACGCTGCATAGCTAAAGGGTACTGACCACATATCCTGCAAATTTCATAATTGTCCATACAATATTAACCGAGATCCAGCCCGGACAAGCCCCAATTAACAAAGATTTGAAGAAAAAAGGGCCATAACTCTTGAAAATATATGCGAAACGCGGAGAAGATTTACGTTGCACAACTATAGGGCACTGGCCACATATCCTGCAAATTTCATAATTCTCCCTATAATATTAACCGAGATCCAGGTCGGACAAGTCCCAATTTATGGAGATTTCAGGAACCAAGGGCCATAACTCTTGAAAATATCAGCGAAACGGAGAGAAACTTTACGCTGCACAACTGTGGGGCACTGACCACATATCAGGCAAATTTCATACTTGTCCATATAATATTAACCAAGATCCATCCCAGAGATTTCAGGAAAAGGGCCATAACTCTTGAAAATTGTACCGGAACTCCGAAAAAACTCTACACTGCACAACTACGAGGTACTGGTCACATTCCATGCAAGTTTCAATCCTGTCCATCAAATATTAACCGAGATATTGCGCGGACAAGAAATTCGGACGGACAGACGGACGGACAAAGCGATCGCTATATGCCCCCCTCTAACTAGAGGGGGGGGGGGCATAACAAGAACCAAACTGAAAAAACTGAGACACGGATTTCCTGATTAAGTTGTTTTCTACAGAAAATGATGATTTAAATTACGATAAGTTGAATACTTTTTCGAAAATAGCCATTTAAAAAAATAAAATTAAGTTTTAAATCATTTTTCTTTAAACCCGAATATCTTCACAACCTACAGGTTTGCAGTGATTAAATTTATATATTTGTAATCCGTCAGAAATGCGCTTTCAACAAATATATACATTACCACAGCTTTGAGTCATGCTTTTAGCTGTTTTTAAAGACAAATTCTAGAGAGTGTATAAAATTGTGCGCAGGAAGGCGCGGGCCTTACCGACTAGTCTTTTGTGTTAAATACCGACGATACAGCTCACCAATCTCTAGTGTATGAGTTGTCACAGCGAAACAGCTCACCAATTACCAATATACGAGTTGTCAGAGCATTTCCATCATAGCTCTAGATTTGTATCTAATATCGCTTATGCCGGTGCTGGGGGCCGTGTAGTCATATCATTCAAGTTGCCACATGAACAGGTACAATAAAAGCGTACCTGAGATACAACACATGTCACGAATCGTTAGATTCTTGGTATGTACTTTAGAATAGGTTAACCGGAAGACTATACTGTGAAGTCATGTGACTCTGTTAGTATGTCGGCTCCTCTTCCCACTTCCCTTATATGTGTTATAATCACTACCCTTAATAACGTTGAACATGTTGGAATCGTGTAAAACAAAGAAGCCAGAGAGAAATTAAAAAAGGCGAAATATTTTATTTAAATTCAAACGACCTTGTTTGACAAGACGTTGATATAAATTCGACCCTTACAAAAACAAAAGATGCGTTTGAGATTTTCTGTGCAGATCTCGTCAAAACAATGACGTAAACACTTTCATGTTGCAAAAGTATTCAGACAGAAGTACTAATGCATCAATTATAAAAAGCTAAAAGGCATTGAGAAAATTAGTCAGAACTTGCTCATATCCTGACATACTTTAAAGGCAGCTTGCATGCATTATATACGTTTGAACATCAACCAAGAAGACTATAAATCTCTTTAAAAGTTAAAACTCTGGCAAAATAGGCAAAATTACTAACAACGACAAGCACAAAATGTTGGTAAAATGTTATAAAGGAAACATGTTGTAGTGTGGCGGTTGAGATGGATTCTTGAGCATCCGTCAGATCATTGGTTATTTGCATGGAGCTCACCATATACATGGCGTGTTTAAGTACATTACATGTAACAAAGCACTAAGACAAAAAGTCAAACGATTCAGGAATGTTCTTTGGGGGAAATCTTCGAGCTGGGCTCAGATATTATCACTCGAACTCAAATTCGTCTGTATCCATGATCTTCTCATGTAGATATTGTACGAGGAATTCGTCCATCTCTGGATCTTTGGGGTCCTCATTGGTCTCCTCGTAATACTGCAAACAAGATCAATGAACAACAGAATGATCAAATCATACTTCCAGTTAGATAAGTTGCATATTAATATAACAGGTCCTAGCTCTAGTATTAGTGGCAACCACAATGCGCTCTGTTTTCATGCTATTGAATTGTTAAACATAACGAATCCCACTAAACATGGTAACGTGCATTTGTCAGAGACAACCAGCGGTTTTTCATCCCATCACTAATTTCACTGCAATAAATGATTGACTGATGTAAACGCAGACAATTCTTGCTGTGGTCTTATCCAATCAGTAGGGCGCTAGTGGTTTGCTATGTTCTAGCAATCACAGAAATACAAGGTCCCGCTGATGAGAAAGCCACCGCTCCCCTTGAAAGTTACGGTACATGTTTGATTAGCTTTGTGGAGTTCATCTCATAAGGCAAAGCTACCATGTAGTTCGTATACGCATCTGAAGTTTACTCTTGGAGTGGGCATGTTACCATAGCTCATATGTACGTACTTTGAATTTGCGCTTACAATAAAGAGGTTGTCATAATTCATACACGCGTATCTTGAGTTTACTCTCTGAGTAGGTAGGTTACAACAGTTCATATGTAACTACCTTGAGTTCACTCTCACAGTAGACAATTTTGCATAGGTCATGTGTACGTACCTTGAGTTCACATTTATAGTAGACCGGTTAAAATAAATCATACGTCCGTACCTTGAGTTCACTCCTGGAGTTGGTAGGTTAACATATATCATATGTTCGTACCTTGAGTTCACTCCTGGAGTTGGTAGGTTAACATAGATCATATGTTCGTACCTTGAGTTCACTTTTGGTAGGTTACTATAGTTCATACGTACGTACCTTAAGTTCACTCATACAGTAGGTAGGTGGGACGAACACCTTCGGATCTTTTATCCCTGCAGTGATGTCGGCAAATTGAATTGATGCCATAAATCGTGTTGTGAATAAGCCTGATAAAGGAAATTGAATACCACTGATTACTACAAAAGTATGATGATAACATTATATAGTGGTCGCATGGGACGATCAGTAGACAGCCGTCGTCCAGGGTTATTTAACACGTCGGTAATCACTAAGATTGGTCTGGTGGTGAGGCGTTCTTTAACCAGAACACCGAGCTTTGAACGCTGGCAGTTATCGAGGGGCAAGTATCAAAAGCACATTTTGTTTTGGACGGAAAATCCTCGGCATCCCATTTAGGATTCCATGAAACATAGAATGAAGGCAAAGGATTACAGTTGAAAACACAGGGATGGTAACACGATTTACGTGATTTGAACTGCGCCTGATAAATTCTTTAGCAATCAAGGCTAATTACAAGCATAATTCAGCCGTCGTCCATTAACGAATATCCGCGTCCATAACCCAAAGACCTATTCCATATTCCATATACCAGTATTAGCACCGAATTCAAAAAGACAATCATATTATACATAAACATAAGCCAGTTCCTGCAAGAGAGAAGCTGTCAACAGTTTTCAATGATGCCGGCAATACATCATGATCTTCCAAAAATATCAAACCCGTCTCGCTGATCAGTATTCTGATAACCCGGTAAACCAAGAGACTCTTCATGTTAATCTCAGAGTGTATAATACGATAACCTTATTGAACTCAAGATTGACATATCAGAAGTCCTTCAACGCCGTCACTCAAACGTAGATGTGATACATACATATATCAAGTGAGACGCCTAGTTAGCCCGAAGGCTATTCTTAGGTTCGGAGCAAGATTTCGCGATTTTCAGTCTTAGTTTAACTGAAAATAGCACGGTTGAAATTAAGTAGTTTAGCAAATGTTTGTACACCACAGAAAAATGCAATACGATAAGAAATTGCTGTCGATGTTCCGACCAGTCGACCAGGGGTGACCGTAATGTCTGTTGTGTTCTTCTGTTCAAGCTTTTAACTTTCGTGTACTTTTTAGCATATGCGCAAAGTCCTTCTAAAACAACTGTGAATACTGCAGGACAAACAACCATATAGGCCTAGCTGAGGAATGCTTACAGCCCACGCTACTCCAAGCTTAATGTCACGTTGCACCGCAAAGTGGTTTAATAGCGTTGTCGTTATTAAGAGCAGCTGTTTCTGACGTTATGAGAAATTATTGGATCAATTAAAACAAAAAGACCAAAAAAAACAAACAAACAAAAAACCACAAAAAAAACGAACACTTGTAGAGATAATCTGGATTAGAAATAATATTGGTGGAAATGTACCAGCTTGTAGCATACTAGCATAAGTTCACTCATACAGTTCACTCATGTCTCACCTCGACGTCTTTGTCCCACGGCAAGTTCTGTAACGCCAACACATCTGGTGCCCACCTGCGTCACGACGGAATTGATAGCAAAGTTGCGCTTGGGAGACATGAATCCGTAGCTTGTTACTGGGAGTTTCCTAGTTCCGAATCCATAGTAAAAGGATCCAAGCTTTTTCGCTTTTGCTGAAACCGAAGTCGAACAATGATTACTAAAACTAAACGCAACATGAAAAAGGGTGGTAGAAAACAATGGCGGCGTACTGACAAAAAGCCATATGACGCAACAAACAAATCTACTGACTGCAAATTTCTACAAACATCACAAGAACCAAAGGGATCCCTGTGATGATTTATATCTCAGCCACGCTTTTATTGTAGATGTTCATGTGGAGATCTTGGGTGACATGACCAAACGACCCATAGCACCGGCTTGAGCGGTTTTAGATACACTTATTTCAGAGCGATGATTCAGTAGCCCTATGAAGTCATCTGTTGGAAAATGATGAACTATGTGACCGCCATATAGAAAAAAAACGTCACAAATGAGGGGATGTTTATAGAATGTATGTACTCAGAGCAAATATCTGTTAGACCCGACGCCGACGAAGCGCTTTGTTCACCACCCATCTGTATAGTGGGAAATGGGATGTTTGATCATTATCCTTTATCTACTTTCACTAGATTAACTTTTTGGTTTCATGACAGTGATATGGCAATAGGTCCGGGATGCCGTATTCATATTGGCACGCTATTGAATATATTCACCTGGAATACACAGCTTTCTTTGGGTGGCCTTGATTGCCCGGTATTTGCAAAGTTTCCTCTCTGGGAGAAATCGGTACATCTTTCCCTGTATTTCAAATGAATAAATTAGAAAATAACAGAAACGTTTGAACTATTGAGGGATAATTTACAATTAACCATTTCAGAACTTATGGTAATAACAAAGCCGAAATAAATTAAAACAAAATTCAGATTCAAATTTGTGAGCTCTTGTGAACAAATCCCGCAGTAATTATCAATTCGAAAATATTGTTCCCTTGTCAGCAACACATCTGGCAAGTTGCAATGCAAATGTGCGATTGTCGAGAATACATTTGCCAAATAGATATTGAAGACCTCTATATATCGACATAACTGCCTTGACAAAGCACGCCGTCATGTAATAATAATTCGCATTATGCCAGTATGTACCCATGTATGTATAAGTATTTGTACGTATATATTTTCGTAACTGTTTCAGTAATCCGCCGTTTCCGTGCGCACCGACAAGTACACTGACTCGTGACTCCCCGCTTAAATTTGTGGATCGTACTATCCCTCCCTTTCCTATGGCTTCAACATGGGGAATATATTTAATTAGTGATAAGTGGACCATTTCTTCGACTTGAAGTTGCCGTAATTTTCATCACTGAAAGCATAATAGTCCACTTGGAATATTCTTTATGCTTGGAATAGGGAGAGAATATGATGCAAATAATCACCATATTTACAGCAGCTATCAATGTTAAAACGTCTGCACTAGACTATAGATATAGACTGGAGAGGAAGATTAAAAACCACAAATATACTCCGGGAGTCACGCGTCAATTCATCTGTCGGGTCGCCGGCGCTACTGTTGTTTAGGAATAAAAGTAGAGAAAGTAGAGAATGGAAATCATGTTACGTGATGTTTCTGTATATAGAAAATAATAATTACTACTAATAATAAAGAATTTGGAAAAATCCAATGATATCATTTACAATGACGCTTGGCTATTTAAGCATTGAAATATGCATTTTGTGACAACTATTATGAGTATTGAGATTAGCTCTGAACGAAGACTGATTGTCAATCACCAAACATATATCAAACATAATATAAAGTATATTAAGGGAGTAGAGGACGTTCATTTCCCTGCTCTTATGGGGCTACAACATGGTCATTTGTGAAATTTTTCAAAACAAGTTGAATTTCCTAACAAAAGTACCAAGACATCTCAAAATGGAATAAAAATCAACAAAAGACACAACACAACCATTTATGCGTTTTACTGGTGGTTCGATAGTGTGATGGGACGGACCAAAAAATTGGCATTTTAAATTCAACGGTTGGAGGGTGCAAAGTGCTCCATAGGTTAAAAATTATTTCTCCGGAATACCCCCAAATTCACTCCTATTCACTTTCAACAAAAAGAAAACTTCTGAATGGCTAATAAATGGAACTTCAATAATATTCTCCACACCCACCCCGATTCCCCACCCCCACCCCCTCCTGGAAATAGGACTGAAAAGGCTCAGTTTATCTGTTATACCGCTAATATTTTCTAAGAAAGTACGGTGCCCCCCTGTTTTTATTAAATATTTAATAAACACTATATGTGTTTAGTATTATATAACAAAATGGGAAAAATTTGACCTTGGGAAGTTTGATTTATTGAGCATCAAATAAGACAAAATTCAAATTTCCATATGTGTTCAGTATTATGGCTTTTAAGTGGTATGTATGCATTTGGCTGCCATATTTTTTTAACGAGTATGGTGACCCCTTTTTTTTTCATGGATCATCTTCTCCTAACCTGATGAAAAAATCCTGAAATTTAAAAAAAATTTCAACCTCTAGAAATGAACGTCCTCTACTCCCTTAAATGCTGTGACTGCTCAAACAAATGAAGTCTTTGGTACATCTTTAACCCACTGGTAATACAAGTATGTAGGCCTATTCCAAATTTGAGAACAGTTCGTAAAATATTCGCAAACCATTGGTTCTGTTTCAGAATGATACATGTAAAATGACATCCCTTATTTTCAACGTTGTTCTCACCACTTAGTATAGAGTAGTTCGCATCAATTTTCTCGGTATTTGAATTTGTGTCCCAACATTGTGTTCTCCTAGGCTAGTCAAAGATTGTTACGTCGTGCATGTGAAGAGAAACTTTTTCGGAATCTCTTGGAAACTAGCTTGGGAATTATGACGGTACAGTTCTCAATATGTTTATGGCGGGTTTCCGGAATTGGACAGTTGATACATTCACGTAGTGTTAGCAATAACTAATACAAATCTGTTAATAGTCTGAAAAAGCAGTTGTGTACAGAATTGCACATCTACAAAAAATGTGTATCAGAAGTACACAGTTGGTGTACTTTTTCTATACAAATTGTGTATTACAGCTACACAGTGATTCTAGATGTTCAACTTTGTTACAGCGATGTGTACCTATGCTACATAGTTTGGGTACATTTGGTACACATTTGTTTTTAGAGAGTAGCTTCCTGCTTTCAACCGGTTTCGCAAACGGCGTGAAAAAAATGACGCACCAAATCAGCTGACATGCTATCGATTCGAACTTGACCGATACTGATTTCAGCTACTTTATCTTATGAAACTATTTCTGAAAATGGCAAAAAATATGACAATATCTCGATACTAGAGCAACTATCTTCCGGTTAGAAGCGAAAAGAATGGATATTTCTTATCTGTTCCATATAATTTTCTGATTATGGACGTTAAATGTTTGTAATGACGTCATAGTCATGATCTAAATAAGGAAGTCCTGATGCAGACGAAATGGTATCCAACATTTCACTAAAGTGGGTGACTCTTTCTGGACTAATGAGCTCTCATGGCAGTTTTACCACTTCGATGAAATAGGGATGCATTGAAGCCAGTTCATAAGTACAAAACGGGGATATATATATAGGTTTCAGTCCTGGGTTAAATTAAATTACACACACGTTACGAAGCGTTGTATGATGTTGCTATATTTTGTAACCGTATACCACATGTATATCGTTTATGAGAAAGTCGGCTATCTCTATGAACAAGGATCGACATATTATATGCTGTGGGGTGTGTCATCTGGAGTAGCCAGCTCTCGACAAAGCACTTTAGTTTGCAACAATAGTTTTGTTACTACACTCAGGTAGCTAAATATGAGGGTTTGCAGACCTATAATCCACGTTCTATATTACAAGTTAAACAACAGAACAGCCATTATATGACATCGATATATTATATGCGCTAAAATATATCGACGTTTCTGGGTCGATCTGTGGCTCTGTCTTTGGTGGTAGTTATGGCTGACTAAACTAAAAATTTAATCAGCTGCCATATGTTGGAGTTCGAACTTTCTACCTAGGTCTCAAATCACTGAATAATATACATTTACAGCCACGTTATCGAAAATGTACCTAGCCAAATCCCTAACTAAATCTTAACGCCCACATTCCAGCGAGATTCCAATGCTGCAACTTAACAAATATCTCGACAGATGCTGTTAATATGAATATGTGAATAGAAGGAGTATATAATATCTTACCCCATTGAAATCAACGATAAGTCCCACAGTGATGGTCTTGTTTCGGTGCCGTAGGTATATTGTCTCGGCGACCTTCTTGTTGGTGAAGTCGTAAGAAAATGTGATACCCGCCTGAAAATGAATAATGGCGAAAACCATCAAAATAAGAAAAAAGTAACAATCTCTCCTGATTATTTTGGAAACTCAAGTGGGAAGGGGGATCTAGTCTGCATATATTACTATATATGAACACACGATAAATACTAAATATTTTTGCAATTTTTTACGATTTTATTACACAGAGTAAACTGCAAATAAAGCATGATATTCTATAGTGGTCTGTTGCAATCATATCTAGGTCCAGTGGCGTCACACTGCCTTAATACATATATTTTAAACTGTGTATGCACTTTCCAATGTTTGATTCAAGCTTAAGGTGTGTATACTTTGAGTTTCAACACAGACTCACTGTTCCAATGTGCATATTTCACCAAAATCGGGGAAATAAATGCAAGATTCAAATTGACTTGACACTTATGCGTTACCATCTCCCAGATTTTGGCGAAACATGCACATTGGAACAGTGAGTCTGTGTTGAAACTCAAAGTATACACACCTTAAGCTTGAATCAGACATTTGAAAGTGCATACAAAGTTTGAAACATATGTATTAAGGCAGTGTGACGTCACTGGACCTAGATATGATAGCAACAGACCAGCATAGAATACCATGCTTTATTTGCAGTTTACTCTGTGTAATAAAATCGCAAAGAAATACAATAAACATTTTCCCACATTGTTTGCAATCGTTTTTCATTTGATGGAAACTTTACTTGAGGGTTTACCATCACTTCAAGGTAGTACGTTCAGGGATAATCAACCAAATTTAATAATGGGATACGTCCTGTCCAATGGTTTAGGGTCAAAGACTATTTTCTTGATTTTTCTTTCATAAAATGTACTTTTTCACTTGTTCATACACAGGACCTTATTGTTTTCACATGGCCTTGATGTGTCAATTTTGTGGATTGTGGATTACAACACCTATAAGGGAAGTGGGAAGAGATGCCGACATACTGACAGAGTCACATGACTTCACAGTATAGTCTCCGATTAACAAATGCTAAAGCACATACCAAGAATCTAACGATTCGTGATATGTGTTGTATCTCAGATACGCTTTTATTGTACCTGTTCATGTGGAAACTTGGATGATATGACCACACGGCCCCTAGCACCGGCATAAGCGGTATTAGATACAAATCTAGAGAGCTATGATGGAAATGCTCTGACAACTCGTATATTGGTAATTGGTGAGCTGTTGCGCTGTGACAACTCGTACACTGGGGATTGGTGAGCTGTATAGGCGTCAGATGAAAATGACGCCATTTAACACAGAAGACTAGTATGTAAGGCCCGATGTCGACCCAGCATCAACTTCCCACAAATTAAACCACTTGTGCTGAATATATTATGTTGCTGTTTTTAATTTTGATTGAGTAAGAACAATGATTTAGAGCTTTTGTTCTCACCAATGATTTGGCAATAGGGCAGATAGAAAATGATGTTTTTAGCAGGCATTCATTTCCACAAGATTATGTAAAGTTGCACTATGTTGAATGATGATTATAGGTGGGAAATAAATGACAAATCAAATTTCATCTAAAAAATGACATGTACATGTCTTTCTGCATTTTTTAATATATATTTCTACATTTATATTTTATAATTCGACAATGGGGAAGAATGGGGAAGATAAGGAATGAGGGTGTTTGGACAGAGATTGAACGACATTAAAGTTTGAGTGAAACTAGAATATGTAGACTATGTGCTGCAATGGTGGCCTTGTATCATGCTGATTCGGTAAAAAATTCCAGCTCATCGACGACAAACATGCATACGTATTTTTACAGCTCGCAATTTGACAATGGAGTAGATACGAAAGCAGGACTTTTGAACAGGGATTCACTCTTGACAAGTATTTTCCAAGGTTTTAGTGAAACTAGATTATGTGATGAGTATATATCCAAATTTTAATGTTGATTGGGTAAGAAATAAATGGCATAAAATATATAAAATTTCATCACCCCAATGACATTTCTAAAGCATACAAATTTATCATGCGACAGTACATAAGAAATAGGGAATACATATATTTGAACAGGACTAAAGTCTCCCTGACAACAATCAAAGCTTCCGTGAGAGTACTGTGTACTGAGTATGTAGCTCAATTTTAAAATTGGGTATAGGCGAGAAATAAATGATTAACAGTAAAATTCATGCCACCAATACCATATTTTTGCCGCACCGGCCCAGAGGAATAGTGGATAACGTTTAGTGTAACCTAAACTAAGTAATGAGTCTATTGCTTACATATAAGATCGATTGCATGAGAACATGAAAAGTATAGAATAGAGCGGAATACATTTTCTGTTAATTTAATAACTGAGAATCTGTGAGCATGCATGTACATTTAAAATGATATTAACATGATTGAAATGACCACTCTTGATCAGTTTGTATTGGAACGTTTTAGTCTATGATTTGGACAGGATTCGTTGCGTTTGCGTTTTGAGGACGAAATCAAGGGGATCAAAGGATTGTTTTTAACGAAAACGGCTCTACCCCACTGATAAAATAGGGTCTCTAGGGCAGACAGTGTATATTCGATGGGTATTTTCTTTACACAGTTTGTATTACTTTACATTAAGACATTTCTTTCAAAAATCTGACCTATAAATCTAGTTATATTTTTATCATTTAGAAAGTGATCGTATAACAGTATTTTCGTTATTTTGGGATTACACTATCTTAGAATAACACAAAATCTAGTGCTGAAAATTTGGTCGAGCCCCGTGCGGGATTCGAACCAGCGACCCCAGGGTCGGGCACCTAATCGCCAGCACTGTATGTCGGTCATCTAAACCACTCGGCCAACGGACCTCCCACAAAAATTGGAGGTAGCAGACCGGTAGTCTTTTCAGCACTAAAATTTGTGCTATTCTAGGATAGTGTAATCCCAAAATAACGAAAATACTTTTATACGATCACTTTCTAAATGATAAAAATATATCTATTCAGCTGTGGGAGCTGTGTCATTACGATCATCAGAGGGGTACTGTATGTTCGCATTCAAGACTACCTCCTACTTTTGTGAGAGGTCCGTTGGCCGAGTGGTTTAGATCGTCGACATACAGTGCTGGCGATTAGGTGCCCGACTCTGGGATCGCTGGTTCGAATCCCGCACGGGGCTCGACCAAATTTTCAGCACTAGAATTTGTGCTATTCTAAGATAGTGTAATCCCAAAATAACGAAAATACTGTTATAAATCTAGTACTAACTAGAGCCTTAGGCACTGAAACGGGGCTATTTAAATGTAAAATAGGCTGTTGGAATATTTCCACTAACTCTTTGATGTTCAGTTCTATGGTGAAAAGCCATACAATTTGTAGTCTCACATATTTCTCTCAATAAAGATCTATAGTGCATTAGTGTAATTGTACACATACATATATTTAAAAAAATAACTTGTGACTGATGGGACAGACATTTATTATGAAACCAACCTGATGAAATGATAGATAATGTCTTCTCTGCATGTCACCGATATTTTTAAAATATTTTTACTTTTTTCAGATTATAGAAAGCATATCCTTCAGCAGTAAATGACAAAAGATGAATATTTAGATACAATGTAAAATCCTCAGGATTAGATGGACTGGATCTATGCTGGGATGTATCCTATCATGGCATATTATATACATGTACCTCCACCTGCCAGTTCACTCCTAGTGTGGAAGGTGATAAATTATTACAATGGTTGTATGCAGACTTGTACATGTAGCTTACTGGTATCTAAACAGAATGACTTGGACTTTGACCCTATCAATTGACCCTATCAGCTAAGTGAATCAAGCCATTGACCTGGGTCATGCAGTGTCACGCATGTGTCTTTGTTCTAAAAGCTATAGAGGGTCTGGTGGAGGGGATGTTTGTGTATTAGCCCTATTAAGTTACATACCCTGTATACAATTTCTGCAAGAATGGAAGCCTAGAAAATTAGAATTTCTTGCCAACATGGCAAACATATGATAAGCCTGCCTTAAACTATTTTCTTCTGTATATGTTAAGTGTTCTTTATCAACCAGCAATTTACGACATCCTTTCAGGAAAACACTCTAAGTCAACCTCTGAATAGTATCCATTTTGTATTCATGCTCTAAAGCAGGAAATCTCTGTGAAAATGACATATGAACATATATAAGAATAGCAGAAAATATTTAACTTCACTAATATAGACCAAGTGAAACAAAATCTAGCCAAAATAGTTGATCAAACTATCTGCAGTAGCTGAATAACTTGAGGACTTTTTTCTTCTGCTCTTCCTCTCAAAGCCTAAAGCAGTTAAATAAACAACCAGTCACCCTGGCAACGGTACCAAATTTTCTCAATTTTCCTGACTACAATACAGGACCATTAGTCCCTACGGGACATAGCCCCGTAAAAATACCTTTTTTAAATAACATCAGTGCGGTCAACCTTTTTTTCTGATAGAGCTTGAATCAAGAGTATAATGTGGTAAGTTTCAGCCCCCTAGCTCAAGGGTTAAGAAAAATAATTAGTGGGGACGAACGGACCCCCGGCCTGGACAGGTCACAAACAGCCCAGGCCAATCGTCTTGGACTACGTATGACCAGTGACCATCGTGCTACGACGGAGTGCCCAATCAAAGCAAATAAAACAAAACCACATGAAATGAACCCAGCAAAACTCACCCCTATGAGTCTGCTGCGCCGAAAGCGCGGGGCAACACCAACTAATTCGCCAATCCAGCCTTCCCATTGGTCCGGGGTACAGCAACCAGTCTGTTGTCCTACTGTGTACCCCACCAGGGCACAAATAACGACCCAACTCATCAACATGTTCAGCCTCTGTCTTCTACAATCGCCAAGACAATGATTTCCGTGTCCGACTAAACGCTGTATAACCTCAGGGGGTCAGGTGGTATTCAACACGTGATAGATATCCCGTGACACGGCCTTTTGTGTATTTTTATACGACATGTCCCAGTTTTCGCCCTCATATAACTTGTTATGCATACATGTACGTACGTATATGGGTAATAAATAGGACTACTCATACAAAATAATTTATATTTTGATCAACATATTATGCAGATAGACTGCTGTAGCGCAACTGCAACGGAGAACGTGTGAACACTTGTGCTGAGTCAACTTCCTCGTCTCTGAAGTACTTCTCACTGTAGATAAAATGTTTCACTGAATGAAAGGTTGTTATCTGAACTACACAGATAAATATGTATCATGATCTATATCCGAGACTGATGGAATTTAACAGCTGGTTGATAAAAACACTCTGTTTCCGTAATATATACCATTATCGCATATGACATTAAAATATGGGTGGTCATGGAGTCCAATGGGTCCACCAGTGCAAATGAAATGACAATTTTAACAGTGCCTTTGAGTATTTTTTATTCATTTTCAAATTTCTTTTCACAGAGCAATAAGCTATTGAACTTTGGACGGTGATCCGCGAGTGCCATTCCTCATAAATCTTTTTGAGATTTCGCAATGTTATAACGTTTCTTAATGAAATCTGCTACTACACAGGCTGTTGTGTGGACTAGACACAGCTATAGAAACAAATCTGGATGTCTAAGATGAACCAACTTTGATAATTCACTGATAACCTAACGAACGCTCTCAAGAATATATTTGACAGTTTTGTTGTATTTACCTGTGGGCAAGGTGTGGTAGAAGGCCTTCTTGAACACCATAGGCTTCTTGTTGAAGTCGCAATACAGATAAATGTTGGTAAATGGCATTCAACTATTTTTGGCTCAGTTGGATAATCTGAGCATAATTATGTAATCTATATACATTTTTGTCTACCCACTAAATAAGTAATGACGGTCTATGTTAAACCTTAAAAGTAAATTCATATTTATATCTACTACCTATTGAAACAGCATAACACAGAGGCTTTTGGAATTATCTGCAAGAACCGAGAGAATCGGAAAATGAAATAGTCGTAACAGACCACCATACACACGCGTACATTAAATATATTTTATTCGGATAAAATAAATTGCAAGAATATTGCCGATATGACGACCGTGTCGGTTAAACCTGAACCCATGAATTTGTTTTTCAATTACCCCACATGGCAGTGTGACTAACGTCACAGGACCTACGAAGTACAGTAGGCATTAGGACTCGGACGCGAACTGAACTCTTGGAAATCCCCACCCCCAGTTGAAATCCTGCCTATATTAAGATGGGCACCGCCCAAGTCAGAATCGCCAAGAAATTTTCATCAAAAGTAGGTCAGCTCAGAACTTGTTGGTAACAGTCTCCTAATGCGCCTTCATTCCAAAATAAATAACGATCGCCGATTTAATTTTACAATTTTTTAATTAAAGGAAACAGATTGAATAATATAGGTTCAGTAGATTTCAAGCTTTACGTGTGAAAATACATTTACATCTCTTTAATGGTTTTCAGTGCCCTTGTCCAGGATCAAAACAACTTTTTGAATCACATTATTTTCCCAACAATACAACAAATTTTTATATATAGTACAATAGTAGAAAGGTAGCATTTATGTAGTTTACGGTAATTCAACTCCGATTAGCACATTATGAACATGTCTTTGGTCATAGTGTACATATCATAACTCACATCAATGTTTTCTGCTATATTATTTCAATGATATGGTTTAACAATTTAAGTTATGCAAACAGCGCTGATTGTTTGAGGGTATATGCTGTCGGGCAATTATGGAATTGTCCCAGATGCACATTAAGATTAACCTCAGTAATAGGGCCATGTGGCATACTACAGTGGAAAGTGGATCAATGACAGGGTATATTTAGCAGCAGTGGGTAATTTGACCTGAATTTGAAGCCAGCTGATGTGGTCAATGATGAAGTGTTTGGATGTGAAATAGGATACACGTTAAAGGCTACAGCTTACATATATCTATAACAATATACTGAAGTGTTAATTATAAATCTAATTTTAATCAGAATTATTTCAGATCAGAACTTGCTGGTAACAATGCCCTAATGCACGTTCATGCCAAAAATCAAGGTTGTAATATCAACGGTTCTCCTTATTTTGCCGACGAAAGGATTGGGATGGACTGACTGACTGACTGACTGACTGACTCATTGTCGGACAATTTGCGATCTGTAGCCTACTTCGTAGGAAAAATACCCAATATAAACTTCTATATCTCATTACTAATAAATTTGGACTGATTGTGTGCTTTAATTCCCTTTCCATAAGAATGTATCTGCAACACGTATTGCACATTTCTTTATTTAATATGGTAGTACGTTGTATGGCGGATAGATTGGGATGGACTCTTCGTTCCTGTCATATCCAATTGATCCGCGGTTCTTCGTTGGTGACGCTATGTCACCCAAAATAAATTATATAACATGAGCAGTGTGACTAACGTCACAGGACCTACGAAGTACAGTAGGCATTAGGACTCGAACACGAACTGAACTCTTGGAAATCCCCACCCCCAGTTGAAATCCTGCCTATATTAAGATGGGCACTGATTTTCATCATAAATCACCAGAAATTTCCATCAAAAATAGGTCAGCTCAGAACTTGTTTTTAACAGTCTCCTAATGCGCCTTCGTTCCAAAATAAATAACGATCACCGATTTAGTTTTACATTTTTTTTTAAGGAAACAGATTGAATAATATAAGTTCACTAGATTTCAAGCTTTACGTGTGAAAATACATCTACATCTCTTTAGTGGTTTTTAGTGCCCTTGTCCAGGATCAAAACAACTTTTTAAATCACATTATTTTCCTACGAAGTAGGCTACAGATCGCAAATTGTCCGGTAATGAGTGAGTGAGTCAGTCCATCCGAGTCCTTTCGTCGGCAAAATAAGGAGAACCATTGACATTAGAACCTTGATTTTTGGCACGAACGTGCATTAGGGCATTGTTACCAACAAGTTCTGAGCTGACCGAATTCTGCTGAGAATTTGATTTATAATTATTTTTTTTTATTATTTATTGATAGCTCAGCGAGTGCACTGTCATGCCCATCGGGAACCCTTGGCTGTATGTTTCACTGTATATATAACACAGTATAAAACGTGATGGGATAATGAAATAGGAAATGCTAATTTTCCATCATTTGTTAGTGCATTTAACTACACTGCTATTACCAACTTGCCAGCCTACACACAATTCAGTATATTGCTAGAGATATATGTAAGCTGTGGCCTTTAACGTGTATCCTATTTCACATCCTTGAAACATTTCCTCACAGATCACATCAGGCGTCAAATTCAGGTCAAGTTACAGTTACGCACTGTTGGTGAAATATACTACATCAACCAATTAAGTCAGCCGAAGAAAGAAAGATGTGGCATCATCCTTCAGAATAGTCTGCGTGAGCAACAACGATAAAAGTTTACTGAGGGTGAAACAAAGCCATGACGGCATGTGCTAGTTTAAAGTGTCTTAATTTATTTTCTTTGGGTAGAATTTAACTAGATAAAGTAAGTAGACGCTATTTATTCGTCTTTGTACCGATTATGCTCAGGAGAATGGCATGAAATCATTATCTTGTGCAGAGAAGGTGTTGGTCTTGAGTTGAATTACCGTAAACTACATAAATGCTACCTTTCTACTATAGTACTATATATAAAAAATTGTTGTATTGTTGGGAAAATAATGCGATTCAAAAAGTTGTTTTGATCCTGGACAAGGGCACTGAAAACCATTAAAGAGATCGATATATTTTCACACGTAAGGCTTGAAATCTACTGAACTTTTTTATTATTCAATCTGTTTTCTTTAGTTAACAAATTGTAAAATTAAATCGGCGATAGTTATTTATTTTTGGAATGAAGGCGCAGCAGGAGATTGTTACAACAAGTCTTGAGCTGACCTACTTTTGATGAAAATCACTGGCGATTCCGACTTGGGCGGTGCCCATCTTAATATAGGCAGGATTCTAACTGGGGGCGGGGATTTCCAAGAGTTCAGTTCGCGTTCCGAGTCCTAATGCCTACTCTACTTCGTAGGTCCTGTGACGTTAGTCACACTGCTCATGTTCCCAACAATACACCAATTTTTTATATATAGTACTATAGTATAGAAAGGTAGCATTTATGTAGTTTACGGTAATTCAACTCGAGACCAACACCTTTTATGCACAAGATAATAATGATTCTATGTGATTTTCCTGCGCATAACCGGTACAAAGACGAATAAATAGCGTCTCTACATCACGTTGTTATTTAGATATATGAGACAACACATTTTGGGTATCGGCAATCTGATGAATGTACTATTCCGGTTTCCTTGTTTCACATTATATTCTATGGCAGTTGATCGTTGATTTTCTTTATGATAACGTTAAACCACCTCAGCTTCGTTGTGCAAACAGCGCTGAATTTTTGAGGGTATATGCAGTAGGGTATTTTTAGCCGGAGTGTAACTGATAGGCCTACTCATTAAATGCGATAAAACGCTGGAGCAAAACGGACCACAGTTTTCTTGGCAATGATGACATACATAGTTTGGATGTGAAACAGGATAGCCTACACGTTACAGGCTACAGCTTACATATATATAACAATATACTGAAGTGTTAATTATAAATCTAATTTTAATCAGAATTATTTCAGATCAGAACTTGCTGGTAACAATGCCCTAATGCACGTTCATGACAAAAATCAAGGTTCTAATGTCAACGGTTCTCCTTATTTTGCCGACGAAAGGATTCGGATGGACTGACTCACTCACTCATTACCGGACAATTTGCGATCTGTAGCCTACTTCGTAGGAATATACTATGGTAGGTTTATATTTGGTTACGACAATCCTGTTCATCAAAACGTTTAGAATTTAATGACAACCAAAAAGAACATATTCATTTAACCCTATATGGTTGCCAATTTTATTTAATGACGACGCTGAATTGAGGATAATACTTTTTCTCTCAGAGATACAGAGTGATAGACTGGCTTATTATACTCCTGGGTGCAAAGTTTCTGTTGGAAGATTGTAAAAAGTCCGAAAATCTGAGAATGGCCGACTCAAATCAAGTCTAAGCTGATGTTATTTTCAGTTGTCAGTGAGCTTGATGTGTATTTTGAGTTCTGCAAGCTGTCCCATATTTAGCGATAAACATATAATATCTGGCCTTAGATTTGTAATTTCTAATTGACCCAGGATATTAAATCTTACAAATTTGTTCAAAATAAAGCTAATACAAACTTTCGGCATGTTGAAAATCGATACTGATTTTGAGATTTTTAATGAATAATTAAATAATTATTCATCCCGTGAACAACAACGACAACACGATCGGACCGACAGCTGACTTCAATGTTCCAGCTTTTGCTGTACATTGGAACGTAACACTGGATTTTATGGACGATTTTAGTCTTGCAGAGGATCTGGTAACGTATTTTCCTTGTGAATTTCTACCGTTGTTGTGAACTTTTAATACCAGACATCATAGAGACCCCTCTCCTCTGATCGGGCAAATTCCTACTTTTGAGGTGGATTTTAAATTCAGTTATGTGTGGATTTTAAAAATGCAACTTTTAATACGACAATTTTATGGATTTTAACTTTGCCGGAAATTTCTCATACCAGAAATTATCCAGACCCCCTGCACGGACTCTACAGAACGAACATGGCAGTATGTGGCATAGCCACTGCACTTCTTGTTTATGGTCTTATTCAGTCTTTTAATCAGCATGATACACAGCTTAACGACCAAAGAAATTCAAACGTTGTACAACAATATGGAATTATCTCAAGAGCACACTCTTCGTGCGATTTTAAATTTGAATTGGAGCGCCTCAAGCAGATAGCTGACCGCCAAGTGAGTAATGTTCGTTATCGGCGGTCGAATTTCACTCACAGGACAAGCACAACGAAATTCTACCTCATGCTTGCTATGCTCCTCAGTGGTGATATATCTACAAACCCGGGCCCAGCACGATGCCCATGTACTGAATGCAGCAAACCGGTACGACGAAATCAAGAAGCTCTTCAATGTGATTTTTGTGACAACTGGTCTCATCGAAAATGCATGAACATTACTATTCAGGAATACACACGATTGGGAAATTGTGAAGATACTTTCTTTTGTGTAAAATGCAGCGACAGATTTCCACCCTTCTCGGACTCATTTTTCTCTTCGCTGCTAGACCCCTTCGGTGGTACCCTTTCGTCGTGGTCCTCTGCAGAAAATTTAGACTGTACTCAAGCACTGGACGATGCATCGGCGACAACATTTGAAACTTGTGATATCTTTTCGGACCTGAGAAATATGCGTACAGGTAATCCTAAGAAACTTCTCACTGCTTATCTGAACATAAACAGCATTCGAAACAAATTCTGTGAAATTAAGACTGTTCTTACTGACAGACTGGTAGATATTCTGTTTATCTCCGAAACAAAAATTGATAATAGTTTTGCAAATGCTCTGTTTGAAGTTGAAGGTTTTAAAATGGAAAGAAAAGACAGAACTGGCCATGGTGGTGGCATCATTGCATATGTTAACTCCACGCTACCATGTAGAAGAAGAAAAGATCTTGAATGTCAGAAAACTGAAAGCCTATGAACTCTCTATGAAAAACAGGAAATGGGCAATCTTTAGCATCGCCCACAAACAGTCTCCGACATTCTTTTTCAGGAGGATATGTTGACATATTTAGACAAAGCTACCATATGTGGTGAAAACATGCTGCTGGTTGGTGATTTAAATTATGATATGTTACGAGACACCAAAAGCATACCTTTGTCTAACATATGTGACTCATTTGATCTGACCAATATGGTCAAAACCCCGACATGTTTTGTTAAGAACTCAGTTCCATCTCTAAATGATGTTATTTTAACAAACCAGCCTAGGTACCTTTTCAACACTTTCACTTTTGATACTGGTTTGAGTGACTGGCACCATATGGTGTGTACAATTATGAAAGAATCGGCCACACATATAAAGAAACAGAAAGTAACATATAGAAGTTACAAAAATTTTAATGACGAGGATTTTAAATTAGACCTTGGACAAGTACCTTTTCATGTAGCCGATATATTTGATGACATGGATGATACATACTGGGCATATGAACATCTGCTTACTGATGTCATTGAAAATCATGCCCCAGTCAAAACCAGGTTCCCCAAGAAACAAACCCCATACATGAATAGCAATTTACGTAAGGCTATTTACAAGAAAAGAATGCTATTTAACAAGTACAAAAATGTTAAGTCAAAACAAAACTGGGAAAATTACAGAACCCAGAGAAAGGTAGTTACAAAAATCAAACGTCAGTCTATCAGAAATTACTTTCATGAGCGATGCTCTGAGGGACCAAAATCCAAGGATTTCTGGCCTACTATCAACCCCTTCCTATCAAATAGAAATAAATGCCAGGATAATACAATAATACTACTTGAAGACGGAAAAGTTATTTCTGAGCAGACAGATGTCTGCGAGACACTAAACACCCACTTTGCAAATATTGCTGATGATATAGGCACTGATATGGCTAAAGATCCTAGTACCCAAGCTATCAATGTAAACCATACTGACTTGCCTGTTTTTAATTTCCAACCCATAAAAGTCAACAATACAACTATTGTACATCAGAGAGATTAGCTCCAAAAAGGCAACAGGTGTTGATAACATCTCGTCCAAAATATTGAATATAGGATGTGATATACTTGCGCCTACAATGACGAATTTAATCAACAAAAGCTTTCAAACTAAAACTTTCCCTGATAGACTTAAGCAGGCGCGGGTCACTCCAATATACAAAAAGAATGACCCATTAGATAATGGGAATTATAGGCCGGTCAGCATACTACCAGCTGTCTCCAAAGTATTTGAGAAAGCTGTATTTGCTCAGTTATCTGACCATTTTGACAGTATTTTTCATACCTTCCTTGCCGCTTTTCGAAAAGGATTTGGCTGTCAGAGTACGTTACTTCGCCTTGTTGAAGACTGGAAAAAAGCCTTAGATGAAAATAAATATACAGCTGCCCCACTAATGGATCTGTCTAAGGCTTTTGACTGTCTCCCTCACAGTCTGTTACTGGACAAACTTAAGGCGTACGGACAGTCCAACGACGCAGTTGAATTAATAGGGAGTTACCTAACCAATCGCAAGCAGCTAGTAAAACTAGGTGCTCTTTTCAGCTCGTGGTCCGAGGTTAGAAAAGGTGTCCCACAAGGGTCAATTATGGGACCACTTTTGTTCAATATCTTTTTAAATGATATTTTCTATTTTATCAAAGAAGGTAAACTTTACAATTACGCAGACGACAATACTCTGTCCTATGTACATCCCGATCTGCGTGTACTCGTCAACACTATTCAAAGAGAAAATGATGTTTTAATTGACTGGTTCACGGATAATAATATGCAGGCTAACCCAGATAAATTTCAAGCCCTTTGTGTTGGTAAAAAGACCCACGACCAGTGTGACTCTTTTATTGTGAAAGGGGTCCAAATTAAGTGCGAAGACTCGGTGAAACTTTTGGGTGTAGATGTTGACTACCAACTTAAGTTTAATAAACATATATCTGAATTGTGTCGTAAAGCCTCACGTCAGCTCAATGTTCTTCGAAGACTCAGCCGTTTCCTCACTACTGCGGGGAAACTTGTCATATACAAATCTTTTATCCTTTCAAATTTTAATTACTGCCCACTCATTTGGCATTTTTGTGGTAAAACAAATACTAGTAAACTTGAACAAATTCAGTATCGAGCCCTCCGTTTTGTCTTCAATGATACAAATATCTCAAAAAAAGATCTTTTGCAAAAAGCTCGATTACCAAACCTACAGTTGAGCAGACTGAGAAATATGGCACTGGAGACATACAAAATTATAAATGGGCTGTCTCCTACCAAAATACTACAGATATACCTATCATTCGCTCCGAAAGGTATGGTAGGCAGTCGTTCCGCTTCGCTGCTCCCCAGGTATGGAACAGTCTGCCCAATGACTTAAGGACCGCAGTCGTTCCGCTTCGCTGCTCCCCATGTATGGAACAGTCTGCCCAATGACATAAGGACCGCGGACTCCTATGCTCAGTTTCGCAGACTCATCCGTATCTGGGAAGGACCTACATGTAGCTGTGCAGAATGTGGATGACTGTCGACCAACTCGGTAACCACATATAGTATTTTGACGTACATATATCTCCTATAATAAAACTGTCCTGTGCATATATTTAATATCACACATCTGCTGTTTAAGTATCACGTATTACCATGCATGTGTACGTGATACATGTATTAGTATTTTGTATATATATTCCTACGAAGTAGGCTACAGATCGCAAATTGTCCGGTAATGAGTGAGTCCATCCGAATCCTTTCGTCGGCAAAATAAGGAGAACCGTTAACATTAGAACCTTGATTTTTGGCATGAACGTGCATTAGGGCATTGTTACCATCAAGTTCTCATCTGAAATAATTCCGATTATAATTAGATTGATAATTAACACTTCAGTATATTAGATATACATTGTGTATGTAAACTGTATCCTATTCCACATTGGCCACACCAGGCTGGAGCCTTCAAATTCAGGTCAAATTATCCACAGCTAAAAATACCCTGTCCCATTGCACATGGCCCTGAGGTTAATCTTAAGTACTGCATATACCCTCAAACTATGGGCGGCCATGTATGTCAAAATTACCAGCTCGGGTTGTACAGCTTAACTCACAACAGAAAACGTATCTAACGATATAAAGCGTCAGTATAAACGCTTATGTCATCTTTTTGTAAACAAGGATCCAAACTTTAAACGCATATTTCATCTCTCTCCAAACGATAATACAAGCGAACTCAGAACAAACAGTATATTTCAGCACGTACAACGTATCAGAGAACGAATGACCTCTTTCAGAACGTACTTTATAATCGAGGAGGCGCTCGGCAGACGGGAGACCACTCGAGCGCCTCTATCTGCTTCTCCCCCACATTTTGAGGGGGTGGCTGTCGTTTGCATGAGCGACTCATAGTAAGGAGTCTCACAAGATGAGAATGGCAAGTCCATGTAAACATTTTTGTCTGATATCTGAAGTTCAAAACTTTTGGTACCCTTTAACCTAGGGGCAAAAAATAACCACATTCATTTTGAGGTCACGACCTGAAATAGCGGAAGTCGAAATAGCGGCCCAGTTTCACGTCATATATCTTTCTACCATTCGGAATGACCCGATTATTTCCGGAAATAATTTCCGAAGGAACGTTGTTCGTTGTGAAACAGCTCGTTCGTTCTGAGTTATACTCTTCCTTTTCAAATAGGTCACACTCTGTGTCGGACTGGCTATTCGTCCAGAACTAGGCTTTTCATTCTGAGTTTGTATTCGAACATCGTACCGTTTGTTTTCGGTTTGAGTATATGTTCAAAGTTAATGTTTTTTTATTTGCAGGAATATAAAATGCGTTTAAGATTACAGTGGACATTGTAAGATATGCTGTCTTTTCTGAGTTTGGCTTTAGGTTTTGTAATTGCTAATTTTGACATAAATGGCTGCCCATATCAAACAATCAGCGCTGTTTCCATAACGAAGCTGAGGTGGTTTAACGTTTATCAATGAAGAAAATCAGCGATCAACCGCCATAGAATATAATGTGAAACAAGAAGACCGGAATAGTACATTCATCAGATTGCCGATGCCCAAAATGTGTTGTCTCATATATCTAGATGACAACGTGATGTAGAGACGCTATTTATTCCTCTTTGTACCGGTTATGCTCAGGAGAATGACATAGAATCTTGTGCATAGAAGGTGTTGGTCTGGAGTTGAATTACCGTAAACTACATAAATGCTACCTTTCTACTATAGTACTATAAATAAAAATCTGTTGTATTGTTGGGAAAATAATGTGATTCAAAAAGTTGTTTTGATCCTGTACAAGGGCACTGAAAACCATTAAACAGATGTAAATGTATTTTCACACGTGAAGCTTGAAATCTACTGAACCTATATTATTCAATCTGTTTCCTTTAATTAACAAATTGTAAAATTAAATCGGCGATCGTTATTTATTTGTACCAGGGCCGAATCACTAAATGACCAGAACATTCACCAATATACTTTCATTTTTTGTGGCACGAACACATCGATGTAAATATATAAATACCCAGAATATAATCTTGCTCAATCTCACAAAAGGCATGTTATGAAGAGAACCTGTGGCTGTTATGGAAGGTTGTACATGTACCATATTATGATGAAACGTACCGTAGGGGAGGGTCACATCATATCTCAATGAAAATACGATCGAGTCCTAATGCCTACTGTACTTCGTAGGTCCTGTGACGTTAGTCACACTGCTCATGTCTGTATTTTAATATCTATTTATACTTTTTATTATTTCACTTTTATCTGTGTTGGTCGGTGAAATAGCTTGTACAAGCTAATGTTTTATATTTAACTATTGTACCGACGTTAAATAAAGCTTCTTGAATCTTGAATCTAATTGTTCAGGGAAAATTTGCTCACTCATATCCACTGTGACGCTGATGTGACTCACTCAAATTAAACTCAAACTGGACTGAATATACCATTTCCGTTACACGCCATATTACCTTTTTATTAAACCTAATTTTTTTCTTTCCATTTTATTGTTGCCGTGCTAACATCAGTTGTAATAGTATCCTGTTTCGCCTGACGCGTGCGTAGTATCCTGTTTTCCCTGACGCGTGCATAGTATCCTGTTTCGCTTGACACATATGCACGTTAATCAATACAGAAAAGGAATAATGGGAAATTTCAGTTGTGTCTCTTTAACTTACCCTACAATTTACACTATAAACCCATTGACAGAATATCTCCCTCGAAAAGGACTTATTTTTCAATGGAGCAAATATAGACTTTATTACACTTGGACAAAATAGTTTGACAGGATGCCCGTGTTTAAATTTTCCCTGTATTAGTGCTTTCGTTTTTGTTCATTTGATATTTGCATACGGTTCCAGTGCCGTCATCTTGGTTTAAACGCAATAACAAACCACTTTGATATTCATGCTGGGCTATATAAGTTAATGTTAAGACACATTGAATATCTTTTTCTGGGCTTTTTTTATAAGTAATTTTGATATAACTGAGAGATGAAATACAAAATCAAACCCTGGCAACACATAACGCTCTTATTATAACCGAGTAGAAGGTATTGAAGTTCAGACTATAGGCATATTATACTATTATTAAGAATATGGCCGTTCAATTACATATATCCCTTATTCCAGAACGTGCATTGTTGTTCATTTAACACGTGGGGACTACTCCCATGTGACCTCATACGATTGGAAGGAACATAAGACCACCTTTGGTTATAACAAAACACCGCAGAAGTTGCTGAACAATATATAATGATAACGTTTGATCAAATGGGATGTATTTATATTTCCCTCTGCTCTCTCATTGTTATTTATTATTGAGTTATTTATTTCAATATCTAGCGCTGCAAAAGATCTTAAATTAACGAAGAAATGTACCGTGAAAGTTAAATAAAACATTGAGTTGATGGGCCGCGAAATCCGTATGGGAAGCGGCCCTTAAACTACAATTTCAATCAAATGGAATGTGATCTGGGGAGAGGCGGATATCCCACTGAATGTTCCATCCTCTACCAGGGTGCTTTGCGCTACGCTGTATTTACTCCTGTAGGGGTCTCGCAATTTTTTACAGGGTTCTTGTAAAAACCAATAACTGTTCTATCCGACTGTTTTACTGATCGCAAAATGTATATTTATCTCGAAATACGCTCAATAGTTATTCAATGTATTTCAAAACGCCAGTTTCACACAGTTTGAAGGCAGCTTTTTGACAAATTACCCTAGAACTATATGTTGCGGAAATATATATCGGTGAGTAGCGACTGATATCAATTCGCCCAGTTAGACGGTCGCCATGTTCGTTCACTGTGGCAACTCCGGCACAGTCCGTGAGACCCTTACAGCGATAAATGGAGAGGCACAAAGCAGAACGAAATGAATGCCTAGTAGAACTTGTGAATGTTCGTTCTTCAAAATGGAGAGCATTGAGACTGAGACTTCCTATCATATTTCGTGCATTTCGAGTCCATTTTCCTAAGCCCCGAGCAGAGGACCATGGATAATGTTAAATTGGTGGCCATTTGTGGATAACAGAAAAGTGATGTTTCCTTCGTTTTCGTACAAAATATTTGCTTTCCTGTGGAGAAAATTGCGCAAAAACTATTTTATCGCACATCGTATGACTATTTACTAATTGATCGCGCAGATTCCACCTGCATTCAACCTGAAGATAGCACCTCATGTGCGAATATGTTAAGCTTATCTTCATTTTATCAAGCCAATTTCTACGTTTCCACTTCGAACCTGTCTTGATTAATCTGAACACCTTCAGTGTTCAAAATCCGAGGTGTAAATTTCACATACAAACGAGAGACGAACCAATCAGAACCTAGAGTGACATCATCCTCAAGTAGCGGCGTCATTCCTCCTAATATGTTGCTTGTGCTAGCCCAATATATAGGTCATCCAATCAATAACGCTCTTCTATGACGCATTTAGAAATTCAAATGATTTCGAGATCAGTGACGTCTCGTGTCTACTTATAAGTTCTTTGAACATGGAATGGGCTAGATATATCAAGGGAAGTTCGAAGTGGGAACGTGAAAATTGGCTTGATAAAATGAAGATGGTTAAGATAGGCAGACAGGAGTTCTATTCGATCATGGATGATTTTTCTCAAGACTCAGTCCATATCCTCCGCTCATGGTTTATTGTATAGAGAGTATTAAAACATGGGATATTCTCTATAACGATTGGTGGAGGTGGCGGAGACGGTGTTTTGTGTTACTTTTTCCAGCACATCTTCAATATTCAGAAATACAGAGGTTTGCATTTTAGACCATACATTGGACTATGGGCTAAAAATATATTGCTGTTGAATTTCACCTGGATAGTCTTAATGAGAAGTTGACGCAGTCCGACAAGCAATGGAATAATAATGACACCTTTTATACTGATAGACAACTCAGGGATTGGTATGCCCTCTGTACGAAGTGGAAGAGGCATCTTCTTCTCTCCTGTCCGTTCGTTCATTCATCCCGATCTCGTGGGCGGAATACAGCCGTTGAGAGGATCTTTTTACCAATGAATCGAGGTTCTGATTAACTTACTGTGTTGAAAGATTAACTTTTTGTCTAATTACCATGACTTTGTGCACTGATTTTTGACGTAGATACGAAGAGTTGGGCTACACATGTATTTTTTTTTGCAAATTTGCATGTGAGAGCGATGGCTGCATTGGACACTGGTGTTCATTATAGGGACCAAACATTATGACTATCAGTGAACGTTATTCGAAAAAGACGGAATTTCGATGGTATACGATGATGTCGAATTGTAATCCTATTTTACATGTTTTACGATCTGACAGATCCCTCATCACCATACGTCAGAACTATAGCTCGATTCTCTGCTCGAATATACAGACAATCGAAGTTTATATTACTTTCGTTTATACATGTAGGTGAAACCCTGACTTAAGTGCAACAAACTTGGGTACGGGGAAGGACAGGGAAAATATAAACTACAAGAGTTGGCCAGATATGATCCCAGTGTACATACTGAAATCGTGTAAAGCAAACAAGACGCAGATTTAAAAAGGCGAAATATTTTATTTACTTTCAACGGTGTTGCTTGACAAGACGTTTATCAACTTAATTCAACGATGGCAAGAACAAAAGATATGTTTGAGATTTTCTGCATAGATCTCGTTAAAACATTGATGTAAACATTCCGGATGTAAAATTATTGGGACAGAATTACTATTGGATGAATTAAACAACGGTTTAGAAAATAACTGTTGGAAACATAGTCAGATCTTTTTCGTATATTGTTGATATACGTCGAAGGCAGTTGGTATAAACGCTTTTTCGTATGTTTGAAATCGGCAAAAAACGATGTAAAATTAAAAGTTAAAATTCTGGCAAAATACGTTTCACAATCGAGTAACAACTAACGACAACAAACAAACAAAGTTAATGTAAAATGTTATAGAAAAAAGTTGTAGTTTTGAGATGGGTTCATTCCTCAGATCACAGGTTAGCTGCATATAGCTCACCATAGTGCAGTGAGTCATTACACTATTATCAACAAAATATTCGAACACGAAGTAAAACGATTCAGGAATGTTCTTTTGAGGAAATCTTCGCCTTGGGCTCGAATGTTATCACTCGAACTCGAATTCTTCTGTATCCATGAGCTTCTCATGTAGATACTGTACGAGGAATTCGTCCATCTCTTCATCCTTGGGGTCCTCATTGATCTCTTCGTAATACTGGAAATAAGATCAATAAAAAAAACAAAGTTCCATTAATATTCATGTCTGCAGACAAATAACCTATACAGTTTTATAGCCTTTATTTCCCACTAACATTATAATGCCCACTTCTCAGATACCAACCAAGTGTGTTGATCCTCTCACTATTATACCACCAGAAACAAGCTTGACTGTGGTTTTATACATTCATTATAGAGCGCTGACGGTTTGCTATATACCGATCACTGAAATAGTCCGTCATTCAATATTCAACCGTCGTCCATTAAAAAAATTTCCGCGTCCATAATCCAGCTACCTAATTAATATAATAGATTTAGCGCCAAATTGAAAGAATAAATCACAGTATGCATACAACTTGACTAGTTTCCTGCAAGAGAGAAGCCGTCAACAGTTTCCAATGATGCCAGCAAAACATCATGATGTTACGTGATGATACACACTTGATCAGCTTTGTGGAATCGGTGAACATATAGTGAAAACTCGTGTATACGATCAGCTGTTTTATTCATGCAACTGTATTATACAAACCATGATTCCCCTATTCATTCGCACGTACCTTGAGTTCACTCTTGCAGTAGGCAGGTGGGGTGAACACTGACGGATCTTTTATCCCTTTAGAGATGTTAGCAAAACCAACTGTGGCCATATATCGTGCTGTAAAGAAACATCTTGATATTTGAATAGGGTACTTGTAGTTGTGTTTACTCGTTTCACTTGTTCTTTTCTGGGAACTTGCTATTGTTCTTTACATAGACCTGACAAACTGCATATTGATCAACATAGATGCATAATGACAATATTATAGCCGTTGTCTACAGAGATATCAACTGCCATTAATCAGAAGATTGGTTTAAACGGTATTTATTTTCATTCAAATGAAAATGGATTAGCGAACAGACCAGGACCTATACTAATGCCTCTCCACACATTGGTACATGAATGAAATGGATGTTATACAATTATATATATAAAATAAATATGAATAGATGCTTCTGCGTACGGTCAAATAATATAGTATGTACATTTGGTTGTTGTTGTTTATTTGATGGGTGTCCTTGTGGTTAACATTAATCGCTGCTATATCGTGGCACATCGTAAGTCATCGGCAGTTTTGTTTTTCACAAATAGGGGACCGTATGTTATTTTACATCTAGTCAGTGGCACTGAATCATTATTTTCTCCAATATAAAAGTTTGTACCTTATTAAATATACTAATATATTCCTCGACAGTTAAAAATGCGTTACCGAAAAGTAAAGTTCGTATTTCCGGAATATTGTTTGGGTATCCGAATATTTCTCGTCTTAGATCTGCCTACTTTGGACATATGTAACCGAAATATGCCGTGTCTTCATAAGGATGACAGCATGCGCAAGTGGTAATTTCGGAAATATGCCTAGTGAACATATGTGCTTTTAATATAGAGCAATCTAACCGTAAGTGAGCAGAAGATTGTTTTCTGCTAGTGACCAGATAATTCCGATATAGAAATCCATTGAATATACCATTAAAGAATGAGCTACAGTTGAAAACACGAGGCCAGTCCGGTTAAGCATTTCTATGGCAATCACCAGAAAAACATAACCAACAGCATTTATTACATCAACCCCTTTGTCTGGAAAGAGAGGGGGAGGGGGCGAGCTTGTGGGCCACCGGAAATGCAATACGGTCAGAAATGTCCATGTACCGAATGGCGTGACCAGAAATTGCAGAAATGTCTACGGTGTCGTTCTTTTGAACTGTTTTATTTCATGTGTACATGTCCCAAAATCCTGCTACGATCGTTATTGACTGCACGACACATTAGTTGGAGATTTATTAGAGATCACGCTATTTCATAGCCAAAGTTACGCTACATTTAAAATGGATTATCTTCATCTTTGATCATCTCTTGAAGGCGCAGTCGTTTCTATGATGTCATAATAAATAATTGGTTAAATTCGAGAAAATACTAGAAAAGCAGGACAGAAACAATAAGAGATTGGTGGGATGCATGTCCTCTTCCTCCCATTTCCAGGCTGCGGAGTAAAAACATGACAGTGCACATCTACACAACAGCTTAGTTCATAAGTATTACACTTCTTCGTCAAGTAGTCCAGGATTTCATTTCGGACCGAATGTATATATTTATAATGACAATAAAGGGACATAAATCGGGAGAAATCATCGAAACAGGAAACAAAGTTTGACACGACAGTGCACACATACATGATACTCGGCATCTATTTAGAAAATTTAAAGTTCTTCTACAGTTAGTGACGGAGATGCAGTCCGGACTAGAATGTACCAGAGTCTATATTTATGTCGATGATAAAGGGCTGTAACTCACCAAAAAGCATCGAAATAAAAAAAAACTCGTCTTAACTCCTATTTTGCAAGATATTAATTATCTTTCATGTAAGTGGCGAAGTTGTCCATCAAATAGAATGATCCGTATAAGCACACAATGAGGTTCATGATATAGGGCCAGAACTCTGGTGAAGATCATCGAAACGGGTAAAAATGTGCACATATGTGCTCAATATTTTCCATGCAAGTTTTGAAATTGTCCATCAAATGGTAACAGGGTTACATTACGGACAAGCATATATTAAATTTATTTTTTATCATTTAGAAAGTGATCGTATAACAGTATTTTCGTTATTTTGGGATAACACTATCTTAGAATAGCACAAATTCTTGTGCTGAAAATTTGGTCGAGTCCCGTGCGGGATTCGAACCAGCGACCCCAGAGTCAGGCACCTAATCGCCAGCACTGTATGTCGGCGATCTAAATCACTCGGCCAACGGGCCTCCCACAAAAATAGGAGGTAGCAGACCGGTAGTCTTGAAAGCGAACATACAGTACCCCTCTGATGATCGTAATGACACAGCTCCCAAAGCTGAATAGATATATTTTTATCATTTAGAAAGTGATCGTATACCAGTATTTTCGTTATTTTGCGATAACACTATCTTAGAATAGCACAAATTCTAGTGCTGAAAATTTGGTCGAGTCCCGTGCGGGATTCGAACCGGCGACCCCAGAGTCAGGCACCTAATCGCCAGCACTGTATGTCGGCGATCTAAACCACTCGGCCAACGGGCCTCCCACAAAATAGGAGGTAGCAGACCGGTAGTCTTGAAAGCGAACATACAGTCCCCCTCTGATGATCGTAATGACACAGCTCCCAAAGCTGAATAGATATATTTTTTATCATTTAGAAAGTGATCGTATAACAGTATTTTCGTTATTTTGGGATAACACTACCGTATCTTAGACTAGCACAAATTCTAGTGCTGAAAAGTTGGTCGAGTCCCGTGCGGGATTCGAACCAGCGACTCCAGAGTCAGGCACCTAATCGCCAGCACTGTATGCCGGCGATCTAAACCACTCGGCCAACGGGCTTCCCACAAAATAGGAGGTAGCAGACCGGTAGTCTTGAAAGCGAACATACAGTACCCCTCTGATGATCGTAATGACACAGCTCCCAAAGCTGAATAGATATATTTTATTATCATTTAGAAAGTGATCGTATAACAGTATTTTCGTTACTTTGGGATAACACTATCTTAGAATAGCACAAATTCTAGTGCTGAAAATTTGACATACAGTGCTGGCGATTAGGTGCCTGACTCTGGGGTCGCTGGTTCGAATCCCGCACGGGACTCGACCAAATGTTCAGCACTAGAATTTGTGCTATTCTAAGATAGTGTTATCCCAAAATAACGAAAATACTGTTATATATTAAATTGGCGTAAAAGGTACGTAACTCCACGCAAAAATAATCGAAAAGAGTATAAAATCCAACAGTGCACATCTGCGAGATACTAAGTATCTTCCATGTAAATTGTTAGTTGTTTATCAAATGGTAACGAAGATATGGCTCAGACAAGCATATATTGTTATAGATGATGGAGGAAATAACTTTGGGGCAAATCAGCGAAACGGGTTAAACAGATCACAGTGAACACCTACATAATACTGAGCATTCAACAGAAAAACTTTCAAACTTCCATCAATTATTAAGGCAGATACAGCCCGGACAACAGTGTGCCATATAGCATCTGTTGAAGTCACCAATAATGAATGTGACATAAATCTGTGGAATATCACTGAAAGTGGTAAAAAACATCCTAACATTGCACATCTAGAATGTATTAAACACCTTTCAAGTAAGTTTAAAGTTTTGCATCAAATTGTACGTGTCGGAGAAACATATATTTACCTCAGCGATCAAGGGCACTAACTCGGAGAAAAATCACCGAAACCTGATAAAGCACATCTGCAGGGTACTTAGCAGCTTCCATGTAAGTTTTGAAGTTGTCAAATAATAGCTGACATTTCGGCAAACAAGTTTGGTCATACGGACGGACAGACAAAGAGATTCATATATGCCCCCTCTAATTAGAGGGCGGGAGCGTAATTAAAACACTGGGAATGTAAACTTCAGTTATGATATTTTCTGATATATGTTTTCTTGTACCATACTCTTTATTTGTCTCACCTCGGCGACTCTGTCCCACGACAAGTTCGAGAACAGGAACACATTTTTGTCCCACCTGTGTCATTTCTGCATCGACAACAAACCTTCTCTTGGGAGACACGAATTTGTAGCTTGTTACTTGGAGTTTCTTGGTTCCGAATCCATAGTAAAAGCTTGCACCTTTTGTCGCATTAGCTGAAATCGAATTCAAATCACGATTAGCTGAAATACATTGATATCTATAGAGGAAAATAGTCTTCCACAATGCTGATCTATCAACATCAGATGAGTTATTTATCTGATCTGATATGTCATCACAGCTCCCGAGCTAGCGTCTCTAATTCCGCTTAACCCTACTAGGCCTGGGGGGCCAAAATGCCCCCTCCCCCACTACCAAACTTTCTGTGCTGTCTCCGGAACGACAAAAATTGAGGAGCTGAAACTTCGTGACTTTATAGATTTTGGGGTCATTTTGCGCCTATTTGCTTAACCTTAACAGAGGATCATGGGTAAATTCAAGATGGCGGCCAAGTGGGATACCAGAAAAGTTGTGTTTTCGTCATATTTCTTCAAAATTTCTGCTTTTCCGAGATGAAATGTGGGCAAAAACTATTTTATTTCACATCACATTAATATTTACTAATTTTCATGCAGTTTTTGCGGAGAAATTGCATACATGGCAGTGTGACTAACGTCACAGGACCTACGAAGTAAAGTAGGCATTAGGACTCGAACGCGAACTGAACTCTTGGAAATCCCCACCTCCAGTTGAAATCCTGCCTATATTAAGATGGGCACCGCCCACTAAGTCAGAATCGCCAGTGATTTTCATCAAAAATCACCAGAAATTTTCATCAAAAGTAGGTCAGCTCAGAACTTGTTGGTAACAGTCTCCTAATGCGCCTTCATTCCAAAATAAATAACGATCACCGATTTAATTTTACAATTTTTTAATTAAAGGAAACAGATTGAATAATATAGGTTCAGTAGATTTCAAGCTTTACGTGTGAAAATACATTTACATCTCTTTAATGGTTTTCAGTGCCCTTGTCCAGGATCAAAACAACTTTTTAAATCACATTATTTTCCCAACAATACAACAAATTTTTATATATAGTACTATAGTAGAAAGGTAGCATTTATGTAGTTTACGGTAATTCAACTCAAGACCAACACCTTCTATGCACAAGATTCTATGTCATTCTCCTGAGCATAACCGGTACAAAGACGAATAAATAGCGTCTCTACATCACGTTGTTATCTAGATATATGAGACAACACATTTTGGGCATCGGCAATCTGATGAATGTACTATTCCGGTTTTCTTGTTTCACATTATATTCTCCTCAGCTTCGTTATGGACACAGCGCTGATTGTTTGAGGGTATATGCAGTACATAAGATTAACCTCAGGGCCATGTGCCATACAGTGGGACAGGGTATTTTTAGCTGTGGGTAATTTGACCTGAATTTGAAGGCTCAAGCCTCGCCTGGTGTGGCCAGTGTGAAATAGGATACACGTTAAAGGCTAAGTTTACATACACAATGCATATCTATAACAATATACTGAAGTGTTAATTATCAATCTAATTTTTGATCAGAATTATTTCAGATCAGAACTTGCTGGTAACAATGCCCTAATGCACGTTCATGCCAAAAATCAAGGTTCTAATGTCAATGGTTCTCCTTATTTTGCCGACGAAAGGATTCGGATGGACTGACTGACTCACTCATTACCGGACAATTTGCGATCTGTAGCCTACTTCGTAGGAAAATAAAAAATATACCAAACAATGCCGTTTTTGTAAATGACGTCATCAAAGCGGCCATCTTGGACTTTTTTACATTTTCTGGTAGAGCTTGACCCAAGGGTATGGATAATGGTGTGGTAAGTTTCAGCCCCTTAGCCCAAGGGGTAAGAAAAATAATTCGGGTAGGGCCCATTTCGGCCCCCCAGGCCTGGATAGGTCCCAAAAAGCCCATGCCAGATAGGGTTAAGCCGGTGCTAGAGGCCTTATGGATACTTCATTGTCTAAACATGAACAACCACAATAAAAGAGCGGCTGAGATACTTAGGCTACGTCCGAGAATCCACCGTATTCTCAATTTTCCCACCTCTTGCATATCGCTCCAATTTGATCATTATTCTTCATCTGCTATAATTTTGTTAGGATTTTTATTTTATGAATATGATACAGCTAAATATCACGGGTGCCGTTATTTATTGGTACGCTGTTGAATATATTCACCTGGAACACACATCCTTCTTGGGGTCGCCTTGATTGCCCGGGATTTGCAACGCTTCATCCCTGGGAGGAAACGGTACAGCTTTCCCTAAATTTCAATATGAACAAGTTAGAAAATAAACAGCTTCGCTTCAAATATAGAAGGCTAATTGATGATCATTTACAGTAAATGAAGAGAAAATAACTACCATAATGTCTACAGTGAGGGCTGATCATTTAAACATTGCTGTAGCCAGGTCGGGATGACCATTGTGGGTATTGTGAGTTAGTCGGATCGCCAATCACCAAAACATACCAGAAAATATACAAGATACCATGGCTGCTGAGATATGTGATGTCCTTGGTACATCTTTAACCCTAAAGTATGATATAGTACAAGTATTTTTGAATATTTAGACATAATTATAATCAATATGTAATGGATTTCAAATTTGGGAACAATCAAGGAATTCGCAAAATAATAGCAATTCATCCATGCTGTTTCGGGATAAAGGCATTACATCCACATTACCAACACTTTCACGCCATTTACTGGTAGTTCACTTTGATTTTCACATTGTTTGGATTTGTTGGACAGTTTTATGTACCGGGTTGACCAAAGAACGTTAGCCATAGCTAATAAAAAATCTCTGATAATAGCGAATCCTGCTTCCAACAGGTCTCGCAGACCATTTTCAAATCTGACCCGCCACAGCAGTCTGCTCAACCTGTAACCATCTGGGTCATCTATACGCGGTAAGACTGACCCTGGGATCGTGTGTATCCATTTTCAGCCTACTTTCGGCAAGTCTAAAGGGGATTCCCCCGAAAACAATCCCACGTGATGTCGTCAGCTAATCAGGTAAACTCTACCGACGTAACCTCAACGTAACCCGCCATTTCCGAGTCATGTGCTGCTCTACTTCTTCAAAATTACAGACCTACAACACCACTTGGATGATGCGGAAGTTATTCATATCTGTATCTCGTGTAAGCCCAGGCCATTTATGTTTCACAAGTGGTATAAAAGCCTGTAATTTATCAGATTTCTAGAGTCTGTTCTGCGCCGGATGAAGACCGAACAGTATACGGTAAAGTATCGGATATCGTTCCGCGATAATGGCGACACACGATTCGCAAACCATCTCATGAATGGCGAAGTGTACGCAAATGCAGTCTGCCCAATGATTTCGATTCTAACTTGACCGTTATTTATTTCAGCTCCTTTATCTTGTGACCCTATTTCTAAAAAAAAATAACACCTTGTCAGCAAGGCCTTGGCAAAACTATGATAACAAATCGATAGTGAAACAACTATATTCCGATTGAAAGCGGAAATAATAAATATGCTGATCCTGTGAATAAAGTCTTCTGATTATGAATGCGAAATGTTTGTAATGACGTCATAGTCATTATCCATATAAGTGAAGTCATGGTCCAGACGGACCCTGCGACTGCTGCTAGACAATACATATATACGCGATATGCGGATCTTGTGAATAAACTCTTCATTATGAATGCGAAATTTTGTTAACGACGAAGCCATTGTCACGATCTAACAAGATTCTCATGAGGTAGACGGGATAGTACCAACATTTTTCTAATTGGGCGACTTTCTGAACGGATGAGCTTTAATACCATGTATACTCTGCCGATGGGATGCGTGAAAGCCAATTGATCAAGAAGCTATACTATAGGAGACGACATACATGTATGTGATTTCTGAATACATGACGTTCAGACAGCTCCTAATCTCGAGATCACTGATAATTAGACGTTACGCAACGTTTTGATGGAGATCCAGTGAACTTACGACTATTTCGGCAACCATCTTGGCAACAGAGTTTGGCGACATTAACTGGAATCGTCATAGTTCTGGCAGGATCTTGCAACTGCTACTACAGAGAATATAGACGATATGCTGATCTTGATAAAAAATGTTCTGGTTTTGAAGTGATAGTAAGCTCTTTTCATTTCGATAATTTTCCAAATATAATGATCCAGTATCGACCCTGTTTTATCGTTTTCTTCAAATTCACTGAAGGTGGATACATATGCCTCACAGGATATAGGGACTACGGAGAGTGTTCTTAAAAAAAACAGCCTATCCATTAGATAAAAGAAAATAATGTTACCGGATTTAACATGTCTATATCGTTAATACTCATTCTATGTATACAACTAAACTGAAAATATATTTGATCGAATACTAACCTGCATCACGATCAGTGGACGGATAATTATGTATGCATAGTATTGTTATGAATATTCTTCTTACTGTTCCTTATTTCGCCGATGACTGTTTTTGTTTTTGCTGTTTTGTTTCTACACTACGCAGGGATAGAACACACCCCAAGGGCTTTTTAATCCCGCCAAATGATATTACCTGGCTAACCTATATACTTTTCTTAAATTGTACTGTCCTTTTTTGCTAAAGCTATTAGATAACTAGCTCACAATTTTGATTCAATGGTGAATAAAATTCAATTCAATTCGAAAAGTATAGACGTTGAGGTTTATCGATCAATCCTCTATGTGTTGGCGAATTGTAGGCGAGTACCTGCAGAGGAAATAAATGCAGAAACCGCGACCTGTAGGCCTACACTGATGGTTGATAGTGCAATCTGATCTCTTCTCGACCACCGTTTCCCTGGAGATATCCTGCACCGTGGATTTTAATCATTAGGCCATGACGAAGATACAAGATAGAACAAACAACGATACCGGTAATACATCAACTGATCATCATATCAGGTAAAGGAACCAGGTGACAGTGTGGTTTAGAACAGCCAGATATCGATCCTATAACCCTTTCTGGAAAGCGTCTGATCTCCCCCTGAATAATGCCGTTCTTTAAGGTTAGAGGTATGAAAAGCTGCTTCCGGGAAGTGGTCGCCTCGGTTTTACTTTTACCAAAGTCACCCGCAATTATTTGGAATGATATATTGATCAACTATTCAAGAATATTTGTTTGAAAAACTATTTTGTTTATATTTTCTGCGTGAACCAATAGATCTTGTACACGTGTACATTTTAAAGAAAATTTTCTCGAAAAATAGACTATTTAATTATAAAACTAATTGTGAGGGCCTTTGGTACATTCCGGAAGTTCTCTGCACCAATACGCCCCTGATGGAACAAGGGAGATAAAACACTTTCCGAATTGGGCATATAGCTTTTAGTACCAACTACATGGACAAAGAAAAGAACATTGTATCTGTATCCGTATAGAACATCTACTGGCGATTTGGTGCCTCACACCCAAGGTTACGCTGTTCAGATATAACCCTTTAAACATATATCTGTGCAATACTGAGAGACCTCTATCCTGAAAATAATTGCATATTTAAAGATATCAAACACTAGCCAGTTTGTTTCTTGTATTAATATGAATATGTGCCTAGAAAGATTCTATAATATCTCACCCCATTGAAATCAATGATGACTCCCACGGTGATGGTTTTGTTACGGTGCCGTAGGTATATTGTCTCAGCGACCTTCTTGTTGGTGAAGTCGTAAGACAATTTGATACCTCCCTGAAAATGAATAATGGCGCAAAACATTAAAATAAAATAATTAAACCGTGATATATATATCTCAGCTAATTATTGCCGAAAATTAGTTGCATAAATACAGTTTAATGCGTATCGTAATTATAACAGAGTGATAAATTTTCTATGATTCCTTAGCGTGGATATTTGACATGCACCTTTAAAGTCACTATTGTTGATGAATATAAGCCCGCGATATGTGATCGCTATATAGCTTAAATATTGCTGAACCTTAATTCTCCCCCTCTCTCTTTATGAAAAGTATACCTGCCTAGCATGTAGAATACCGGTGATAGACTGTTTATTTTGTGACGTCAACCAAGAAAAAACCAGCAAGACTCACCCCTCTGATTCTGCCGCGTCCAAAGCGCGGGGCAACGCCAACTATTTCACCGACCATGCCTTCCCATTGGTCCGGGGTACAGCAACCAGTCTTTTGTCCCAAGGTGTACCCCACCAGGGCACAGATAACGACCCAACTCATCAACATGTTCAGCCTCTGTCTTCTGCAATCGCCAAGGCAATGATTTCCTTGTCCGACTAAACGCTGTATACATGTATACATGTAAATATAACCTCAGGCGGTCATGTGGTATTCAGCACGTGATAGATATCCCGTGACACGGCCTTTTGTCTGAAAAAAAATCTGGTTTAAGGCGGCATGACCCAAGTTTCCTGTTGAGACCACCATACCTGCTATGCCTAACACATGTACTGAGTCAACTTTCGCGTCTCTGAAGTACTTCTCGCTCAGATACAAACAATGACTCAATGAATGTAAGGGTGTTATCCGGGCTGCACAAATAAATTATACTTGTACCGGCAGGTCTATTTATATCGGAGATCGATTGAACTTAACTGGTTGATATAACACCAAGAGCTGTAACTAGAAAATTATCACACACGATATTAAAAATGTAGCTTATCACCCGGGTCAATCATTGTGCCTGTGAATGGTGTTCTCTTAAGATTCTCTTATTCGCAAAAAATGTTCATGGGTTATTGGAATGTTCTTATTACTCGCTGCATAACCTATGCATTAATAATATGACTACAATCCAATAACAAATTATTCATGTTTGGTTACGCATGAGTGACATAGATGGCCAGGACTGGTCCCGTCATCCAGTGAGCTTTTCTCTCGTCCTCCGAAACGGGGGGGAAAAAGAGAGTGGAAGCTTTGAGACTAGGTAGCTTATCATATTGGGGCGTTTCGCGCCTATTTGCATATCTTCCCCCCCCCCCCACCCCGCGAACAGAGTATCTTGGGTAAATTGAAAATAGCTCCCATGTGGAGGAAATTTCGAGGTAATGTTTTTGTCCTTTTTCTTCAATTTTATGCTTGTCCAGCTATCTAAGTGGGCAAAAGCTATCTATTTCACATGAGATGAGTATAATTCATCATGCAGTTTTTTTCGAGCAAAATTGCATAAATGAAATATTCGAAAACTTCCTCACTATGACGCCATTTTTTGTAATTCATTATTATTAACTTTGTATTATTGGATGATTTTACATTTCCTAGTAGAGCGTGATCCAAGTATTAGGTCCCCAGCCTAAGGGATAACAGACATATTGAGGAGGAAGGGTGAGTGGCAAGGAAGGGGCAGAGCTAGCCACCCCAGCTGCGACACATCATCCTCTCCCAGGGTGCTTTGCGCTACGCTCCATTTACCCTGTAAGGGTATCGCCATTCTCTGTAGGATCCTGGCAGATACCCAGCACTGTTCTCTCTAACCGTTATATCGATAATATTTATATCTACCTAGTATAATCCATGACGTGTCCGACTCCTTCTCCTCCTACTCCTCCTCCTCCTCCTCATCCGCTTTACTCACTGCACAGCGGGTCGCATAGGTGTGACGCGGGATAGGGTGGGGCGAGAGACCTGGGGTTTTCACTACCTGAGATTCCATGGGCCAGGCTTGCACCCTACAGTAGAATGGGTCAACTGCGCATGCGCGATGAGTAGTGCGCGATGAGTAGTATAGAAAGGGCACGCGATCTCCCTAGTCTAAATAACCAGGCGGTTATTAAATTATATATATTTAAAATCGATCAAGGTATAATTATCAGTACAGCCTGTTAAATCCCTGAAGCCCGTCATGCATGGATATAAATCCACGTCCTCAGAGAATCGCAGCTTGGCAGAACATTGCAAACTGTTATGGTTCGTTCCCTTCATTATGACACTTACAGGTCGCAGTTACCCGATACAGGTTATACAGATGACGCTATGTGTAGGCATAGTCTTAGCTTCCAGGTTATTTGGTATCTTACAAAAGGATTGACAGAAAATGGTTTGCTGTCCCTTAAATTGCCAAAATATTTATATACACATTTCGTGGAAGCGTGCACCACGAGGTTAATTTGCTACGGTTAAACGCTGGAGATTTTTGCAAGGCAATCGCTATGTCCCACTTCAGTTCTTAGACAGTAATTATTTAATCCTGCACGGCGAACGGACAGGTGCATTGACAAATGACCCCGGCATAAAAGACTACTGTTTATTTCACATCTGCAAGAGCCTTGGAGAGAAAGGGACCAGCCTGTCGGTAAACTAGTATATCAGATTAAAGATTTATCTTACTATAGGTAGGCCTCTGCGCATCAAAATTGAAGAAAAATTGTCAGTATGTTGTGTTTCACTTTCGTTTATTCAGAACCGTTCAATTCCAAAGGTTGCCGTCCTTAGATTTGTTCGTTTCAGACTTATACAGAAGAGTTCAACGAGAATGGTTGAAAGACTACCGGAGCAGATATGGTTTATATAGGCTTTTATTAATCAACTATCTATAATATGAACCCAATACAAGGAAATCGGCTGCTTGATATGGACCCAAACCGGACCAATATGAGGAAGGCGAGCCAATACGGAAAAGCCGGTCCCGGGAAAACAGGGCCAATATGGCCCAGGCCAATAAGACTCTCAGCATGGCGATGGCCTCGAGCCAATACGGCATACATGTACCTCGGACCTGTAACAAGGCCAACATGAAAATACTTGGTTAATAACATAATAGTATGAGGAAGGGGCAATTATGATCTCCAACATCCCAAAATCGATTTGTCAAGGTGGCAACCGCCGGTTTCATAGCTCGGAATCACATTGTCACTTAGTTACCAGATTCTGCTCTGTGGGTGAAATAATGTCTCTTTTTCAGAATTGTCACTGACGGAAAGTCTTCTGCCGAAGAACAATTGCTTTATGTAATTTCAAATTGAAATCGAGTAAAACGCATTACGTGAAAGCCTTGCGGGTGTGATTGATTTTCTTACTTATATTTCTCTGATCATATTTACTACTACCAGATAATATGTATGCGTTGATGTTACATGAAAACAGACAACTCAAGTATTTTATGTTCTTTTAAAATAACCACATTGATCGCCATAATGCTTAAATAAAAATTACCTTGAGATGACGTGCCTTTCAGTGTGATTTCTAGTATTATGCTATCTGTAATACGTACCTGTGCTGTCCAAGTGAACATAACGAATTAAGCGAAGCATACCAAGAGACATCTACCTAGTATAATCCGTTGCATGTCCGACTTCTCCTCCTCCTCTTCCTACTCCTCCTCCTACTCCGCTTTACTCACTGCACAGCGGGTCGCATAGGTGTGGCGCGGGGTAGGGTGGGGCGAGAGACCTGGGGTTTCCACTACCTGAGATTCCATGGGCCAGGCTTGCACCCTACAGTAGAAAGGGCACGCGATCTCCCTAGTACTACTAAAACATCAACTAATGAGTATATTGTATAGTAAAATGTTGCTGCTTATGCATGCTCGAGAAAACTCTCTCAGAAAGTATTCATAGTAATCATGCACATGTAAATGACATGCAAAAGGAGAGATATATGGATACGAAAGTTCTTCAATTTACGGGGAATTCGCACAATATAATTTCCATAAAACACACTGAATTAAATCCATTTGATATTTCATGCTTGAAAAAGATTAAACTTATTTTCGTCTTAATTTGTTGGCTTCAAGAGGTGGGTTTGTTGAAATTTGGAAAAAGAATGTCCGAATTCAACTCACATATGTCCACTTTTACATCTCATCAACATGTGCATTGTGGATAATTTCGGGGAAAAAATTGTTTTGCATTAGCTGCTATGTTTTTACAATACAATACTGAATAGCTGATGTTTTCGTAAAGAAATAAAATGTAATTTCTTACTAATAATTCGTCATCGATAACGAAAAGAAATACCGCGACACACAGAGTGATTCTTGCAATCTTCACCAGTATCATTGGTTGATTGGGACACGAGAACCGGTGACGATAATGAAAATCAGAGGTATAGATTAGTGTCAGAACGGACTGCACAATACCGATAGTGGTGACGAAATCAACTCTTTTGACAAAATAGCAGTATGAAAATGAGACAGGTTATCGACAATTTTTGGCACTTTGTCACCGAAGTTGTCAGCGAAATTAACATTAATACAGCCACCACTTGCCATATTTGGAAATCATACAGGCAAACATCAAAGAAAATCCTCACTGGACGGTATTGACAAGCTCCTATCTTGATTGACTACATGAAATCACGTGAGTCTCCCGGTTTGAACAATTTGCTCTATTCACCGGGTCAGGTAAATGACGCAACGCTAGTGTAGTGTTTAGCTTGAAATGTGAGGATGTATTCCAGTATGCATGTACAAAGTATGTTTATTTGTATTATTGTTTTATTATATGAATAATAAAAAAAAATTTAAAAAAAGAAGAAAAAAAAAAGTTGTCAGCGATAGATCATTCGGGATATTTATTTGTTATTAATATATCTAGATGCTTCAATTTCATACAGATAGTATTCATGAGATTTTGGCACAGACCGACAAGCAAAGGAACTAATTTAGAGCAATAGACATAATTGAAACTCCACGATTTATCATATCGATATTTCGGCGGGAAATATAATGTATCGTTAACGAACTTTCCACAGACCACAAATAATCACTAATCGCCAACCCATAATGTTATTCGTTAAAAAAATAAACACATACGTTCGGTTCTTTGTTCGAACATACATTCAACGATCAAAGTTTAATTTCATTTGTAAATGTTACCTTTTCTTGATTGTCTCAAACACTGGGAAGAGTATGGACAGAAACGGTATAGTATGTATAATCTGGTAGAGTCAGATATGATCCCGGTGAACATATTGGAATCGTTTGAAGCAAACAAGCCGGAGGGAAATTGAGAAGAGGAAATATCTTCTTTATAAACGACGATGTTTGGCAAGACGTTAACATAAATAACGGAGATCTTGTCAAAATAATGAGGTTGGACGATACACTTTCATGATGCACATCCATCGAGACCGAAGTAAAACACAGTTCAATGATAAACCAGCAGTTAATAAAGACAGTCAGATCTTGTTCATAACTTGCTGATATACATCGAAGAGGGTTTATATGCATGCTGCTCCATATGTCGGACATCAGCAAAAACGCTGTCAAAATTTTAAAACGTTACATTTCTGGAAAAATACGTTTCACATAACGAAAACAAGCAAATGTTATAAAAAAAGTTGTAGTTTTCTTCTGAGATGAGCTCTTGAGCATTCGTCAGATCACTGGTTAGTTGCAGATCACCATTGTACGGTGTGTCAGTGGAACTTCAAGTGAAACGATCCAGGAATGTTCTTCTGAGGAAAACTTCCTCTTGGTCTTGGAAATTATATCTCGAACACAAAATCGTCTGCATTCATGATCTTCTCATGTAGATATTGTACCAGCCATTCGTCCATCCCTGGATCCTTGGGGTCCTCATTGATCTCCTCGTAATACTGGAAACAAGATCAATAAACAAGAAGAATCAATTCATGTCTCCGGGCAAATAACCTATTTTTTATAATCGATTCGACCCTCTTTGTAATGACAACCATGACACGCTCAGCGAGTTTTTCTTCAAGCTCTGCTAAATTATTAAATATAATGAGCTAAAGAGGGTATTGCCAAAATGTCAGACATCAAAAGAAGTATATCGGTCTATGACTAATTTATACCGACATGAGTGATTAATGTCACCACAAACAAATCTGGCTGTGGTACTGTAGGGAGCTCGTGGTTTGCTATGTTTTACAAGTCGCAGGTATACAAGGTCAAGCTTATTTTTTATGAGCTTTGTGAAATGCGTTGAAATATGGTAGGTTGGGACCAGTTCTGGGTACAAGCCAAAATACCAGTCCCATAGGTGGACTCCACTAAAGCACAAACAACGACCCAACTCAACAACATGTTCAGTCTCTGTCTTGTACAATCACCAGACCAATGATTTCCTTGTCCGACTGAATGTTGTATATATGTAGGCTGTAAAAGTAACGTGGGGCATTCATGCGATATTCAACACGTGATAGATATCCCGTGACACGGCCTTTAGTGTTTTTTTTTTGCTATACTGAATGTCTTGTAAATTATGTTTTCGCCCTGATATAACATATACCCTTTATGCATAAATGTACGAAATATGGGTAATAAATAGAACAATTGACACAAAATATTAATCTACCTACGCTGCAACGAGTTGCTGACAGAAATACCAGTAGTAAAAATATAAAATAAAAAAATAAAAAATGTAGTGCGAAAAAGCAAGTGAAGCGCAAATTCAACGGAGTGTGTGAGAACACTTAATTGTGCCGAGTGAATCTCCTCATCATTCGATACTTCTCACTTAGATAAAAAAAATGATTTAATGAATGGAAGGATGTTATCGGAGGTACTCAAATAGAGATTACCAGTCTCTATATCCGATACAGATTGGGATTTAAAGGCTGGTTTGTATAACCCTATGAGTGGTTTTCATAATGTAAGCCATTACCGAATATGATATTTAATATGTGGTTTATCACGGGGGTCGACTGATCATACCAGTGAATGGAATTCTCTTAAGGTCTTCTTAAGAGTAGCAAGTATTCATGGGCTACAGGAATGTTCTTAGTACTCTGTTTCGCCTATGCAGTATGGCTACTATAGAATAACAAATTCGTCATGCACGATTGCATGCATAGGTGGCTGAACATACATCTAAATTCATAATAATATAAACCCACATATGCAGGAAACCGCTGATCCGCATCACTATGGACATTGCCGGTACAGGGAAGAGATTAACCACAGCTCGTTACGCCTGAATAGCTTCATCTGCGAACTGTTCCCGTAGAATCGTTCGTATTACGTTTTGCTCAGTAAACATATCCTGTGTGACATCGATTTGTGAATATATACGTCAGGTTCGACATTCACTATGCAGTCGTCACTATTTTCACCGAAATTTGCTTTAATCAAAGCATCCTCCATAGGCAGGTCTGTATACTCCGTATCACTCCTACACGAAAGCCTGATCGATGAACCAATATTTGTTAGTTTATTTATGTTTATTAACATATAAATTTTTCATTGTGAAACTGATAATTTAAGACCCATTGTTCAGGTTTTAAAATAAATTCCTATGAGGTGTGAAGTCAGAAAACTTTAGCTGGTAATTGCTATTCAAACTGGGAATACATCAGGATGTCTACAAGACTGTCGTATGCTCTTTCCCATTGTTCAACTATAATTGCTACAAACCGAAATTCAGTCATGCTACTTTAATCCTAATACTGAAGTTGATATGAAGATATATGTAAATATTACTATTACAAGGGGTTGAGTATAGCTATTCCAGTTGCATCTGTAGCGACATACTACTCAAATGGAATTACTTTGAAAGATATATTCACCAAACAAGAAGTTTCTCAAGGAAAGAGGTATTTCTCTTCCTCCCACTCATACCTGAAATATCAAAGTTTTTCTGAACTCTCAAATCGCATCAACAGCATAGTAAGCTAGATTTACAGCTGTTCCGGAAGTTGTGCAACTAAACTTCGTTCTACTTTGCTAAGAAGGGTACTGCAGGTAGTTGAATCATTTTCGAGATATTATTTTGCTGCCATTTCAAGTTTTACGGAAGAGTTAGATGGCAAAGGAGCAAACACCGTATAGATATACATGTACTTGCGACTTCTCAACTCCCTATACTACTATTCCTCATGAAGACCCTATTGAAAACCTTAATTCGTCAATAATATCGGTGTTAAATAAAGCTATTCATCGATAAGTTAATGCCAGAAATCTATCTTCAGATCTAATTTACATAAAGGATATCATTCTTGAGATGTTCCTTTGTTTAAAGAATTGCTTGAATTCCTCATTAAAATTATTTATGTGAAATTCAGCAATACTGAATTACTGGCACAATGGGCACAAATAGTGCACCACTTTGGTAGAGCTATAATTGGAGTTCCTTCTCCTAACGCTATATCTCATATCACTGAATAATCCCTATATTAGCGACACAGAGTAGGATATATACCTCATTGGAAAATACAAATAGCAAGGATGGAACATCAAGGGCGAATCCAGCCAAAATTCATAGGGGGGTCGACTATCACAGCCCAACAGGCGAGGGTCCAGGGGCCGCCTAGGCCCCGGAAGCTCCGGGGTCCTAGATCGCCGGAGATGCGTTCTGAGCGTTTTCCCGCAAATAAAACTGGTCATAATGTATGCAGATTTATGGTTCTATTTCACAATTTTCCCGCAATTATAAGCACGCATCGATATTGAAAAAATCGCACCTCATGCCTGCATCCATTTGACTTTCTAGTTATATTTAAACATACAAAACGATGGCATTTAATTCATGGAAGGGAAACCAATATGCCTACCGATACGGTTCATTCACAAAAAGATAAAACAAGGAAATCCTCACAGCCCAACAGGCGAGGGTCCAGGGGCCGCCTAGGCCCCGGAAGCTCCGAAGTCCTAGATCTCCGGAGATGCGTTCTAAGCGTTTTCCAGGAAATAAATTCGAACATAATGTATGCAGATTTATGGTTCTATTTTCACGTTTGTTTCGCATTTATAAGCATGCATCGATATTGTAAAAATCATACTTCATGCCTGAATCCATTTGACTTTCTAGTTATATTTAACAGATAAAAAATCGATGACCTTTACATCATGGAACAGTAGAACCAATATGATACCGATTCATTTACACAAAGCTAAAATAAGCGATCCTCACGGCCTGACAAGCGAGGGTCCAGGGGCCGCCTAGGCCCCGGGAGCTCCGGGGTCCCAGATTGCGGGAGATGCGTTTTACACGTTTTCCTGGAAATAAATCTGAACACAATGTAGGTAGATTTATTGTTCTATTTTCACATTTGTTTCGCATAAACACGCATCGATATTGAAGAATATGCCTGACTCCATTTGACTTCCTGGTTTAACACAAACAAAACAGGCCTATAACACACCACTACACGTGGTGCGCTCGGGGTGATAATATCTGATTTTAGATACATATTGAAACTTCAACTTAAATAGTTCACTCACAAACTACATGAATAGATGATGGTCTGTTTAATACACATATAGTTACTCTAATTACATAATCCACATTCATTTAATTTACATATCATTTCAAGACATTATTTCTACCTGGAATCCCAGGGTTCGCTGATCCCTCCAATTTTTTATTTTTTTTTGAGGTTTCATGGCGGGGTCCGGACCCCCCTGACTCCCCCGTAGATCCGCCCTTGAGGGTTACATGATATCTGGACCAGACCTATACCTTTACAAGAATCAGGGCTTTCTCTCACGTCGACTCTAGAACAAGAAAGACGATTACCCATTTCTGATAGTAATATTACAGAAGGACTTGCATACGGCGTATGCAGATCTCGCTTGGTAGGATTTGCCATATCATGTGCATTTTGTGACGATTTTAATCGACGCCACAGAAAATTATTACAGAAACTTATAAAACAGGGTTAACCTCTAACGCCTCCACTCAAATGTTCACAGATATTGTGATACGTATGCAGCATTTGTAGCCCTACGTTTAATTTGTGTCTAATTCCGCTTAACCCGGAGCTAGGGATCGTATGAAATCATGTGTTTTATACCTCCAAGGTGTTCAAGTTAACAACACAAGCAAAGCGTGACTGAGATACATACTCTGGAAAACGACTTGGAAATTTACTTGAATAAAGCAGAATGGTCAGTGTATTGCTGACATCATTGAAAACTGTTCAGCTCTTTTCTCTTGTAGGAAATCATCTTGTGTTTGCATTATTTTTATTTTAAATACATTTGGAATTGGTAATAACTGTACTACGAAATTGGTCCTTCGTTGATTAACGCGAAAATTATTTTATGAACGACGGCTGAATAATGAAGATCGGATGTGACGTTTCCTGGGTTTTGTGAACGTAAATGGGATCGGGAAGATTGATCAAGTAGCAGGTATCTAGGGAAAAATTAGGAGAAGTATGTGAGATTGCAGAGACTACAAGCATAAATGTAGTCGGCATGGCTGAAACTCATTTGTTTAAAGGGTCAGCGAAACTGGATGGGTTAATGGCGGGTTACAGGGTATATGAGGGCAGAAGGACGAAGGGTGAGGGGGCGATGTAGCAGTGGCGGTGAAAAAGAAAAGGCAGGGATATGAGATAACGATGGAGGACAAGGGGTTAAACAAGGAAGGAGATGAATGGGGCGTAATTATCAACGAAATAGTGTGGGTATCCGGGAATTTCAGTGGGAAATATGCAGTGGGTGTGGTGTATGCAGCCCAGCAAGAATGCGAAGAGATCTTGGAATACAAGCGTCTAGTCCGTCATTCAATATTCAGCCGTCGTCCATTAAAGAATTTCCGCGTCTATAATACAAATAAAAGGATAAATCATAGTATACATAAAACTAGGCTAATTTCCTGCAAGACAGGAGCGGCCAACAGTTTTCAACGATGCCAGCAAGACATCATGATGTTCCAAAAAATATCAAATCCGTATCGCTGATCTGTATTCTTAATCCATATGATATACGTTGTAAAGTCGTAATCTAGAGTATGATTTATCTCAGTCACGCTTTGATTGCGCCTGTTCATATGAACACTATGAGGATCTTGAAATAGATAGGTTCAAGCTGCCCCTAGCCCCGGGTTAAGCGGAATTTTACACAAGTTACGAAACGTACCGCCATAGATCTTGCACGCTACGCTCGTATTTTGCTATCAGCATGCGATATGTATCACCAAATTTGAGAAACTTCGAGTAGAGGCGCTTGATGACATAGCCCTGTTTTACAGGTTTCTGCATTAAGGTTTTGTGACGTTGATTAAAATCGTCACATTTAACACAGGATCTAGCAAATGCTACTAGGCGAGATATGTATACGCCATATGCAGGTCCCTCTGGTACATTACTGTCCAGATAGGGATAGTCGAAATTGTAATCATCTCTTTTGTCGTAAAGTCGACGAGAGAGAAGGCCCGCTTCATTTTGATAGAGATATAGGTCAAAATAAGATGTACCGCTAAAGCCATCTGTAGTTTCCTTCAAATCCAGTGAAGGTGGATATATATCCTTCAGTGCTTCATTTACATAGCGATTATCCACAGCAAGACGATCGTCTCTATAGCGTTTGGTGAATGAGAAGGAACGGGTTTTGATATAATCTGTTTTTGAAAACGTCTGCAAAAAGTCGTATTCATAAGAGAACAGATACAAGTCAGCCAAAAGGGGTGCACATTTAGTACCCATTGGAATATCTATATGCTGTTGTTATATTGCATTGCCAAATTTCACATAGATATTATTAATGAGAAATTCGAGCAACTCTATAAACGAAGAAACGACCCATGAATGATATCCCTTGTATGTAGTAGAGCTAAAGAATGCTTTATGGCTTCTGACATTAATATATCGGTGATCAGTTTTCTTGAACACCGATACTATTAATGAACTAAGACGGACAATAAGAATTGTCCGACTTTATGATTAAGTACCAGTAACATTACAAATATCGAGACTGGAAGAAATGGGGTATAGTATCATTTTGTTGGGAGATTTGAATGGACATATAGGGAGAGGGGATCCCTGGTAACAAAACAGATGAAAAATTTAAAGGAGAAAGATTTCCAGACCTTGAAGCAATTCAGAAGCTTTACATCGTAAATAGATCCACAAAATGTTCAAGAATTTGGACAAGGAAGTGTGGAGACTTGAAAACAGCGATGGATTATATTTTCATCATTGAACAGGAATTGGGAAATGTGAATTCATGGTTGCGGATGATGATTATAACTATGATAGGTAATGACCATAAATGGTGTATGATGAAAATATCTCAGAACATACAGAAGGAGCATGGGACGCAAAAGATGCAGGATGGATGGGTAGTAAATGACGAAACAATCTGGGAAAAGTTTCGGCAGAATATTGAACATGAATTCTTGGACTGGGAAACGGAGATAGAGAAACTAGTAGCTGGGGATGAACAGGGTGTGGTAGAAATGACGGTTGAAATGTTTAACCCAAGAATAGAGGCTGCACGACAGAATATCTCATGGGTAAAGTGTACAGTCGGAAAAAAACGACGAAACATTGATCTAAGGCGGGCAAGACTGGAAAGGCGTGAAGCTCGTCAGGAATTAAAAATATTATTATCCCTCAACCTAAATCGTAGTATTTCCATTAGTAAATTTACAACGCCAATTATGCATAAACGGTACCGAGCCAAGGTCGGCAAGTTCCCGAAATCAACACACAATGTTATACACAACCGTTGATATTTGATGAAAGGAAGTCTTGTTGCATTACATTCAATCAAACTTTTACATACACATATAATGGTTATATTAAGCTTCAAAATTGAACACTGACACAGCTCGGTGTTCGTGTTGTGCGCCTACAGTACTCGGTTTTGTCAACATGGAGACCGGTTTCGTAACGCCTGACGTCTCAGGCTGTATGAGTTTCAGGGAGGGTCATAACTTTTCATACACCCTGGGAAAAGCCTGAATAACCTGAACCTGAATAGTATCCATGGGCGAGAGTGGGAAAACGAAAGGGATAGTGAAGAGGACTAGAACTAAATATGAACGGACAAGAAAACAGGTTAGAGATCCATCCTGTGAGTTTACACGAATACGTAATCACGAGGTAATTTGCAAAATCGAACGGGAAGGTAGGGAAGGGAGTAGAATATTTTGGATGTTCGTGAATGAAAAGAACAAAGACGGAGTAACAGGGGCATTAAAAACAAACCAGGGGTGAATATGACTATGAGCAAGAAAAAAATGGTGGAAACAAAATGGGAGAGGGTGAGCATGGAGCACGAACCCGGAGCAACAGATGACGTTATATTAGAGAATATAATACAAGAAGAGAAGTGTTTGGACGATGAACCTATAGAGGTGGAATCCCTCCAAGATGAATCCGAGATATAGGAAGTACAGATGGTTATCAAACAGCTATAGCGGTAGGAAGCTATGGCAACAGATAACTTCCCAAATGGGTTTCAGAAAGAGGGTGGTGCGTAGCTAGTATAATGTCTTAATATACAGATATGCAGAATATGGGTCATTCCCTCATGTAAGAAGTCACGGGAGTGCTGGTACATGCAGTACATGGAGATGGCAGCCATGCAGTGGACTTCAGATCAATATTACAATTTATTATAGTATATTGTTGCTCATAATACACAAGGCATTCTCTCAGTCGATGACACCACGGAGCATACTATAGAGTAGGCCTCATGATGAAACTATACATGTACAGTATAGTACAACGCAGGACTTCAAGTCAGATCCCAATTTATCTTTTTCTCAGCGTAACTGCGTAATTCCAGCTATAACCCTCTCTTTTTCTGACAGCGTGACTTCAGATATAGATCTCTCTTTATGACAGCGTACCTGCGTAACCTCGTCGAAGGACCATTTCTTTTTCTGCTCAGCGTAACTTTGTCAGACCCTTTCTGTTTTGCTCAGCGTAACTGCGTAATTTCGGATCTAGACCTCTCTTTTCCTGAGAGCGTAACTGCGTAACTTTAGGTGCACCGTAGACATCTATTTCTGACAGCGTAACTGTGTAAATTCGGCGATGGATTATTTATTTCCTCAACGTAGCTGCGTAACTTCGTCAAACTCTTTCTCTTTTTCTCAGCGTAAAGTTCTGCTGGTCTCCAGTGATGGACCAATTCATTTTACTCACAGCGTAACTGCGTAAGTTCAGCTGTGAACCTCTTTGCATGCGGACAGCGTAACTGCGTAACTTCATCCACGGACCATTTATTTTTGCTCTGCGTAACTTTATTAGACCCTTTCTGATCTGCTCCTCACAAATACCATAACATGATTTGAGGCTTTCCCTTTTTGTCAGCGTAAGTGCGTAAGTCCAGGGATAAATCAATTCATCTTTTCTGACAGCGTAACTGCGTAACTCCAGATATAGATCTCTCTTTATGACAGCGTAACTGCGTACCCTCATAGAGGGACCATTTCCTTTTTGCTCAGCGTAACTGCGTAACTTTGTCAGACCCTTTCTCTTTTGCTCGGCGTAAATGCGTAACTTGGCTCTAGACCTCTCTTTTACTGAGAGCGTAACTGCGTAATTTTAGGTGTACCATAGACATCTTTTTCTGACAGCGTAACTGCGTAAGTTCAGCTGCGAACCTCTTTGCATGCGGACAGCGTAACTGCGTAACTTCATCCATGGACCATTTATTTTTGCTCTGCGTAACTTTATTAGACCCTTTCTGTTTTGCTCCTCACAAATACCATAACATAATTTGAGGCTTTCCCTTTTTGTCAGCGTAAGTGCGCAAGTCCAGGGATAAATCAATTCATCTTTTCTGACAGCGTAACTGCGTAACTCCAGATATAGATCTCTCTTTATGACAGCGTAACTGCGTAACCTCATAGAAGGAACATTTCCTTTTTGCTCAGCGTAACTGCGTAACTTTGTCAGACCCTTTCTCTTTTGCTCGGCGTAAATGCGTAACTTGGTTCTAGGCCTCTCCTTGACTCGAGAGCGTGACTGCGTAATTTTAGGTGTACCATAGACATCTTTTTCTGACAGCGTAACTCCGTAAGTTCAGCTGTGAACGTCTTTGCATGCGGACAGCGTAACTGCGTAACTCCATTCATGGACCATTTATTTTTGCTCTGCGTAACTTTATTAGACCCTTTCTGTTTTGCTCCTCACAAATAGCATTAACTTGATTAGAGGTTTTCCCTTTTTGTCAGCGTAAGTGCGTAAGTCCAGGTATACATGTAAATCAATTCCTCTTTTCTGAAAGCGTAACTGCGTAAATCCAGATATAGATCTCTGTTTATGACAGCGTAACTGCGTAACCTCGTCGAAGGACCATTTCCTTTTTGCTCAGCGTAACTGCGTAACTTTGTCAGACCCTTTCTGTTTTGCTCAGCGTAACTGCGTAATTTCGGATGTAGACCTCTCTTTTCCTGAGAGCGTAACTGCGTAACTTTAGGTGCACTGTAGACATCTGTTTCTGACAGCGTAACTGTGTAAATTCGGCGATGGATTATTTATTTCCTCATCGTAGCTGCGTAACTTCGTCAAACCCTTTCTCTTTTTCTCAGCGTAAAGTTCTGCATATCTCCAGTGATGGACCAATTCATTTTACTCACAGCGTAACTGTGTAAATTCATCAGACCCTTTCTCTTTTGCTCGGTGTAAATGCGTAACTTGGCTCTAGACCTCTCTTTTACTGAGAGCGTAACTGCGTAATTTTAGGTGTACATATACCATAGACATCTTTTTCTTACAGCATAACTGCGTAAGTTCAGCTGTGAACCAGTCTTTACATGCTGACAGCGTAACTGCGTAACTCCATCCATGGACCATTTATTTTTGCTCTGCATAACTTTATTAGACCCTTTCTGTTTTGCTCCTCACAAATAGCATATAACATGATTAGAGGCTTTCCCTTTTTGTCAGCGAAAGTGCGTAAATCCAGGAATAAATCAATTCCTCGTTTTCTGACAGCGTAACTGCTTAACTCCAGATATAGATCTCTCTTTATGACAGCGTAAGTGCGTACAACCTCGTCGAAGGACCATTTCCTTTTTGCTCAGCGTAACTGTGTAACTTGGTCAGTCCCTTTCTCTTTTGCTCAGCGTAACTGTGTAATCTCGGATCTAGATCTCTCTTTTGCTGAGAGCGTAACTGCGTAACTTTAGGTGCACTGTAGACATCTGTTTCTGACAGCGTAACTGTGTAAATTCGGCGATGGATTATTTATTCCCTCAACGTACCTGCGTAACTTCGTCAAACCCTTTCTCTTTTTCTCAGCGATTTTGCATAACTCCAGTGATGGACCAATTCATTTTACTGACAGCGTAACTGCGTAACTTCGTCAGACCCTTTCTCTTTTGCTCGGCGTAACTGCGTAACTTGGCTCTAGACCGCTCTTTTACTGTGAGCGTAACTGCGTAATTTTAGGTGTACCGTAGTCTACGGTACACTTAAAATTACGCAGTTACATGGGCGTAGACATCTTTTTCTGACAGCGTAACTGCATAAGTTCAGCTGTGAACCTCTTTGCATGCGGACAGCGTAACTTCATCCATGGACCATTGAATTTTGCTCTGCGTAACTTTATTAGACCCTTTCCGTTTTGCTCATCATAGTTCTGCCATTTCTCCAGATAATTATATTTCAAATTAGGTCAATCCAATATGGCTGCCAAAGCTTTTGACTAATCACCATCTTGTCACTGTACTGCATATGTATGCAACATATGATGTAAGAGCATTTGGAGTTATCAGCACAGACGGTAAAGGGCTTAAATATACACGTGTGCATCATTTTTCAGCCTACATGTATATATGAGTGTAACCCATCAAAACATTGTATTAACTAGAATTTGACCTACCTTGATGAAATAGTACGTTTTGATGAAGTTGAATAGGCTTCAATAAAGTACTGTAGTGTACATTTGAACAGCCAAGCCATATCCCTGCAGAAACTGCAACAACTAGAATTTGACCTTGATAAAATAGGCCAAGGTCAATGATATGGTTATCCAGCTGATGGCCGATAGGAGCAATTATTGTCTGGATCCGATTGGGTGAAAACTATGGTGGCCATCTTTAATTTATGCGAAACCATTAATCTTGTGTATCTAAGATACCATTTCGCTGTTCAGTGTGAAACGTGGCATAGATCAACGATACATCAAGAAACTTTCAAGGAATGACCGAGGTATGATAGCACTCCATTTCCAGGTAACAGGCTGCATCTTCAGTCCGTCCCCGAACTCACGACCTTCGTGACAATAGCCGAACCACTCTATCCATTCCACCATGGAATCACTCTACAAGAGACTGTCTTTAAAGTCTATTTATACTTCGCACATGCGCTTGTTTTACCTAGAAAAACTGTCATCATCTGGTTTGTCTCTGGTAATTCCTGCTCTCCTCCCCTGCACACCGCTCTTCAGTGCCGGAGGGAGACTTGAGTATGCAGTAAACCCACCAAGAGAAATATCAACCAGTTTAATATTGAACAAGCTGAAAGTTTCTTAGCATAGATTATTACCTCACTTCGGTATGATTTCATACCTGCTGCAGGGGAAACCTTGGTGGCCATCTTTAATTCATGCAAAATCTTTAATGATGTACATCTCTGAATGAGTGAGTTAGGGGTTTAACATCACGCGGAATCACTCTACAAGAGACTGTCTTTAAAGTGTATTATACGTTAGGGGTTTAACATCACGCGGAATCACTCTACAAGAGACTGTCTTTAAAGTGTATTATACTTCGCACATGCGCTTGTTGTACCTAGAAGAACTATGATGTCATCTGGTTTGTGTTTGATAGTTCTTACTCTTCTCCCCTGCACATCGCTCTTCAGTGCCGGAGGGAGACTTGAGAATGCGGTGAACCCAGCAAGCGAAATATCAACTTCTTTAATACTGAAAACCTAAAAGTTTCTTAGCATAGATTCTTACCTCATTTCGGTATGCTTTCATACCTGGCGAGGAAACCTTGGTCGCCATCTTTAATTTATGAAAAATCTTCGATGATGTGTATCGCTGAGTGAGTGAGTTAGGGGTTTAACATAGCGTTCAACACCTTGGAGGCCATCTTTAATTTATGCAAAATCTTTAATGATGTATATATCTCTGACTGAGTTAGGGGTTTAACATCGCATTCAACACCATTTGGGTCATATAGCGACGATATACTATCTGCGATATGGTTAGCTGGACATGTGTGACTATCCATGTACAGCCATCATGTAGAGGAAATTAAACTTCCCCTTGTGGCAACAGACATGGTACAAAACTCGTGCCTCACCATATTGGGGGCCATTTAAGTGTTCTATATGAAGGTTGAATAACCAAATCAGTTCCTCTGAGTGGCAGGAAGGATGGGCAGCCATGTTTAAGTTATGCAAAATCATTTATGATCTCTATCTCTGATACCGTTGAAGAAGAATTATGATGTCATCTGGTTTGTGAATTAATAGTTCCTGCTCTTCTCTCCTGCATACTGCTCTTCAGTGCCGGAGGGAGAGTTAAGTATGCAACCCAGCAAGCCAAATATCAACCGCTTTACTAAAAGTTTCTTAGTGTAGTTTTTTACCTTATTTCGGTACCTTGGCGGCCATCTTTAATTTATGCAAAAACTTTAATGATGTATTTCTCTGGTACCATTTAAGTGTTCTATACGGAACTTGGTATACAGCATCGATGTATCAAGAGACTTGTAATGAATGAATTACATGAGTTCCCCTGAGTGGTGGGAAGGATGGACAGCGATCTTGAACTTATGCAAAAGGCGTATTCCACGTAAAACTATACCACTTCCCGTCAAATTGAAAATGTTAAAAAACTGACTGTGTCTTGTACTGTGTTTGCTAAACACACAAATGTTGTGTAATGTATGCATATCTGAATATAAACAGTTTTACACTGCACATTTCTTATCTGCAGTATAATAGAGAGACAGAAATGTAAATGTTACTAATGTCATTTGTTCTAATGTCATATGTCCGTCCAACTTTATTTATAATATTCACCACAAAACAAATGTCAATTAAATTATTCAATTAAAGATTTACAGTGGTACTAGCTTGACCTTGTTGAGATATATGTACCATTGCCAGTGTATTAAATACCAATACATCAATACTATGAGCATTTAAAAAACGTTTCTAATGTAATTTCCGTCCAACTCCCTTGATGGAAAGGACATTAGAACTTTTTTGAAAAGGCTCAATATTACAGCATGGGTGGCGACATACACTGACAATGGTACAGATATATCAATATGCTTGGCCTAATTCCACTGAGCATATGCAAGTGCTTCTGTTATAAGAAATTTCTTGTACATTTCTTCAAATAGATTTTGACGGACAACTGACATTAGTAACACAAATGTTACTAATGTCATTTGTGTTTTGTTCCGCTAAACTAAAAACTGTACAAATAATTCAAAGGGGCACTTGTTTATTTTCATCTTGTGCAATTCATTGACACATTTTAGATAATAAGGTACAGGGAACTTTGTTTGTTTATGATGTCTTCCAAGTTATTGGTGTTACTAATGTCATATTCCGTCAAGGACGGACAGAAATGGGAGTTAGTGATACAGTTTTGCGTGGAATCCGCCAAAATCATTTATGATCTCTATCGCTGATACCGTTCAAGTGCCTGATGTAAAATTTGGTATACCTCATTGATACATCAAGAGACATAGGATCAATGACAGAAGTTGTTTCTCTGATTGGGCAGAAATCTTGGCAACCATTTTTAATTTATGCAAAATAATTAATGATCTATATCTTTGGAAACGTTTAAGTGTTCATTATGAAACTTGGTAAACATCATCGATGCATGAAGAGACAACGAATGACAGAACCAGTTTTCTCTGATTGTTCGGAAACACACTTGGTGACCATTTTGAATTTATTCAGAATCATTAAAGATCTATATCTGATAATCCCTGGTTACTGTTGATGCACTATCGACTGTAAGCTTATGCTGTGATTTACGATGAGCAGAAGAGAAATTATCTGAGAAAGTTACGCAGTTACGTGGAGATTAAGAGAAAGGATTTAGGGCTGAAGTTATGCAGTTACGCTAAGGCCATTGTCACATGATTGGATGACCAGCCCTCATCTACATTTTGAGGGCAAATAATTAAAATATATGAGGGATTTACATTCTCATGAGTAATATTTATTCATTTTCTTCAAATTCGTATACAACTTGTTTGCAATTTAATAATTAATAATAATTAATTTTTAGCATCTATCATGCGTATTTAAAAAATCAAGGTACCGTAATGCTAAACAACCAATCAAGTGACAATGGCCTAACATAAAAGGGATTTAGGGCTGGAGTTACGCACTTACGCCAAGAAGGGAGAGGATGGATTTATCCCTAGACCCAGTTACACAGACAAATAAGGAAAATTCTCTGACGAAGTTACGCCGTTACGCTGTCCCAGTAATTAATAATAATAAATTTTTAGCATCTATCATGCGTATTTAAAAAATCAAGGTACCGTAATGCTAAACAACCAATCAAGTGACAATGGCCTAACATAAAAGGGATTTAGGGCTGGAGTTGCGCACTTACGCCAAGAAGGGAGAGGTTAGATTTATTCCTAGACCCAGTTACACAGACAAATAAGGGAAATTCTCTGACGAAGTTACGCCGTTACGCTGTCCCAGAGAGAGGTCCACAGCTGGAGGTACGCAATTACATTGACAAAATAGAAAACCAGTTACGCGGTCACAAACACAGGTCTACACTTGCAGTTACGCAGCAAAAAGAGAGAAAGGGTCTGATGAAGTTACGCATTTACGCTGAGTAAAAAATAATGGTCCATCAGTGATATTACACACTTACGCCGTCACAGAGAGAGGTCTGAACCTGGAGTTACGCAGTTACGCTGTTAGAAGAAGAGCAGTTTCGCGGACAAAGAGAGATAGCCTCTAATGAAGTTACACGATCACAGAGAGGTCTATATCCCCAGTTACGCTGTGGAAAGAAAAAGAGTCTGACGAAGTTACGCATTTACGCGGAGTAAAAAGAGATGGTTCACCACTGAAATTATGTGGCTACGCTGTCACAGAGAGAGACCTACACCTTAAGTTACGCAGTTACGCTGTCAGAAAAAGAGCAAGGATTTATCCCTGGACTTACGCAGTTACGCTGACAAAGAGAGAAATCCTCTAACGAAGCTACACTGTCACAGAGAGGCCTATACCTCAAGTTACGCAGTCACGCTGCAAAAGGAGAGAAAGGGTCTGATGAAGTTACGCATTTACGCGGAGTAAAAAATAATGGTCCATCAGTGAAATTACGCACTTACGCTATCACAGAGAGAGGTCTACATCTGGAGTTACGCTGTCAGAAAAAGAGCAAGGATTTATCCCTGGACTTACGCAGTTACGCTGACAAAGACAGAAAGCCTCTAACGAAGCTACACTGTCACAGAGAGGCCTATACCTCGAGTTACGCTGCAAAAGGAGAGAAAGGGTCTGATGAAGTTACGCATTTACGCTGAGTAAAAAATAATGGTCCATCAGTGAAATTACGCACTTACGCTGTCACAGAGAGATACCTACACCTGAAGTTACGCAGTTACGCTGTCAGGAAAAGAGCAAGGATTGATCCCTGGACTTACGCAGTTACGCTAACAAAGACAGAAAGCCTCTAACGAAGCTACACTGTCACAGAGAGGCCTATACCTCAAGTTACGCAGTTACGCTGCAAAAGGAGAGAAAGGGTCTGATGAAGTTACGCATTTACGCTGAATAAAAAATAATGGTCCATCAGTGAAATTACGCACTTACGCTGTCACAGAGAGAGGTCTACACCTGGAGTTACGCAGTTATGCTGTTAGAAGAAGAGCAGTTTGGCTGACAAAGAGAGATAGACTCTAATGAAGTTAGACGATCACAGAGAGGTCTATATCCACAGTTACGCAGTTACGCTGTGGAAAGGGAGAAAGAGTCTAAAGAAGTTACGCATTTACGCTGAGTAAAAAGAGATGGTTCATCACTGAAATTATGGGGTTACGCTGTCACAGAGAGAGAGCTACACCTGAAGTTACCTATTTACGCTGTCAGAAAAAGAACAAGGATTTATCCCTGGACATGCTGGACATAAGCAGTTACGCTAACAAAGAGAGAAAGCCTCTAACGAAGCTACACTGTCACAGAGAGGCCTATACCTCAAGTTACGCAGTTACACTGCAAAACAAGAGAAAGGGTCGTGCGTATGGGGGCAAGAGTGATAATACAAGTTGCAGTACATCCTTTGTCAATTATAGTTTATTACCCCAAATCGATGCCAGCAATTTAGCGCTGGAGATAACACAGTGAAGCTGACAAAAAAATGATGGGATTCGGCGCTCTGTTGACAGGTTGAGATCTACGTGCGGTGTACAGTACCTGTTGTTGTTGTACGTTATCTGTGAGAATCTACCGGTCTCTTGAGCAGATGATTTGTTTTGTCATGTACTTTGTGTTGAGATAATCTTTGCAGTGGATTACAGTACCCACCACTTTCTGCACCCATTCAGGGTCCATATTTTTTCAAATCTTGGCGTGCTGTACTGACTGGGCTGATCAGTGTCCAGAATAATAGGAACTGTGGACACTCTCGTGTTCTGGCTCATGTAGGCACCGTCGTGATATGACTGAAACAATGTTGAAAACGACGTTAAATCCTACTCACTCACTCACTCACTCAAATCTTGGCCTAAGAAGCTGTTTCCGAGTTCCAACCATCTTTCTGAGTCTGTCGAGGTAGCCCACCTACGTGGTTGAGTCGGGAACCAGCTTGTGTATTGATTGAAAATCAGCGCCACCTTGGCTGTGTGTAGCATGTGAAGGGAACTAACTCCACCAAATCAAATATTAGTTCAAACTATCACCTAACCATCGCCCCACCACCCACCCACCCCCGAATGTCAGAACATGTAGCTATAGCTTCTCTCGTGACTTCTTACATGAGGGATGAACCAGAATATGGAACGATGAAACGATTCCAATGGTATGGAAATTAGCTAGGATGACCCTGTAAGATAAGGGAGGAGATAAAAAAAAAACTAGACAATTACAGAGAGATAACCGCGACCAGCTGTGCTGGGAAGTTGTTTGTAGGGATCTTAGGTAACAGACTACAGAGAAATGGGGGATTCATGCCAGATTTAAGAGAGACAGAATGTGTCAAGATAACCTCTTTACTAGCACAAATCCTAAAACAGAGACACCAGGGTTGACATCAGAAAAGCATATGACAGAGTATGGAGAGAAGCACTATGGGCAGTTCTAGAAGGTTATATGACAAGATTTTGAATACAGTTAAAAGTTTATATAAAGAAGCCAAATTCAGGATAATCTTTGAGGATGTTCAGACAGATTGCGTAGAACTAAAAGAAGGATTGAAACAGGATTGTGTTTTGTCTCCATTATTATTCGCCTTGTACCTTGCAGAGTAAGTGAGGCGGTTATTAGCATCAGGAGTGGGCATTAAAATAGGGTAACAAGTTATGCTTGGGGTCTTCTTCGCAGACAATATTCTGCTAGAGAAAAGAGAAAGCTGTTACAGATTCTATCTGACATAGCATGAACATTTGGTTTCGAGCGCAAGGTCATGTATAGTCCCATACAGAGTGCTGTTATGGTTGATGTGAAGGAAGAGGGAGAATATGATATGGAGATAAGAGAGGTGGACGAATACAAGTTAAAGTGAGGACGAAGGGAAGTATTTTTCTTAGTCAAAAACAGTCAATGGTCAGAAAGGCTAAGCGAATGCTCGGATTGATCAAGTGTATAAGTAGCAACTCCTGTGAGTATGTGTGCTAGGATACTTTGGAGAGTGTAGTTATCCCCGGAATTTTATATGGAGTGAAAATTGTGAAGCTTAATAGGCAACACTTATAGAGGCCCTAAATTTGGTAGAACTCCAGGCGGGCAGATGGATCCTAGGAGTAAACTGACAGTAGGCTGACAGCAACAGAAGCTTTTCATGGAGAACTTGGATGGACAAGAATGGAGGAGAAAGTGAGCAGGTTGAAGTTAGACTATTATGGACGGCTTAGTTGGATGGGGACAGGGGGGCTACAGTAGTGGGTGAGGAAGGACTAGACATAAGACGACAGCATGATATACATCTATCGATGATAAAAAAACGAGAGTAAACAGTGGAAAAAAGAAGTATTCCAGAAAATTCAGAATGGATGGGTGGACAGCTGAAGGGAGGGCGTGAACAGTAAACCTCACTTAGGTGTACGGGAACAAAGAATGTCCCAAGTATGAGGAATATGTTGTTTGGATGGGTGATTTTTCTTGGTTGGCAAAAGCCAATCGGATTAAAACCAGATTTTAAAAAAACGTTCCCCCTCACTTGTCGCTGATTAAGATCTGAGACCATCACTCCCATTTCTCTGTTCTGAGTGCTGGCCACTCACATAGTTTCTCATTCACCTTGAGGTGTATTTTTGAAACGTCAAGCTCAGACCACAGCTGATTCGGGGTAGGTAGGTTGACTTCGCGATTTTATGCACAGAACATTGTCTCTTCTAATTGATCGATATTCCTAAATTTTATTTATGTTAATCCAACATCAGCATCTTTCATAGTGAATATCATATTCATCTGATGAAACGAGCTAAAAAAGATGAGGTTTACTTTCCATATCGTACGCCTGTTGCCCCTAGTCCACAATATGAGACGGGCCTCAACCGCCAGTTCAGACAACAACTGCGGCCTGGGAGGCAGGTTGGCCTCGTGATTTCTGCCTCGTAACTTTTATTATCTTACTTGCATCTTACTTGTATCTTGGAGAAATTTTAAGCTCTGTACCAGCTTGTCATCTCCTTCTGTACAGATCATCTAGACACATTGCGCTTCCGGTCAACACTCAGTATCCAAATTGGGAGTCAATAAATATGCGTAGTATCAAACCTACGATTTCGCCAGAGTTTGTCCAGTTGTAATTTGAAAATAACAACAAGGATTTTGTCTGTTGATTTACATATGACCAGGATGCTTTAGAGTTACTCTTAATGTTTTTTTGCTAGGTTCTTCTCATGCGCTCTTCTAGCAAATCTGGTAGCTTTAGTTGCTTGGTTCCTCACTTTACAGTACTCCTGGTAGTCACGATAATCCCTGGTAAATGTAAAGCATTTCCATACATGGTATTTGTTCTTCACTTTCTTCATACAAACTTTGTCCATCCAAATTGGTTTCCTGCGTTTTGTGGGGTTTGTAACAAGAGGTACATTCTTCGCGATACAATCTGTGACAATTTCACTAAATACTTGCCATGCTTCCCTCACCTCTAGGTCATCCAAAATGTCCCAGTTGACACGACTTAAATCTTCTTTGGCCTGTTCATAATTGCCTCTGTTGAAATTAATTTTTTCTATATTCCAGGTTTATTTTCGCTACAATCATGTAATGTGAATTCAATGATGAGGTGATCACTCGCACCAAGATGATTCTTGTACTCTATATTCTCTATAATGCTGTCCTGGTTTACCAGAAGTAGGTCCAGTGTATTGGGTTGCTGGCCCAGTCGAAACCGCGTTGGTTCAGTGAACAGCTGGTGAAGGAAGTTGTCTCGCACACATTCAATACACTTGAAAGAACGATGCTGATCACTACCACTTGTAGTTCACTCTTTCTAACAGATTTCTGGAAAATTTAAATCACCGACCACACATATATATTGATACTTTTCATTTGTAGCTTTGGTCAAGAGTTCATTTTTTCAGTATTTTCACCACTAATGGAAGGAATCCGGTAAATACCACCAATAAGTATGCTCACATTATTTGCCAGTTTCACATTACACCACACGGATTCCTTGAAATCGTGATCATCCAGTTGTGGACATTCAGTTGCATTTAGTTCATGCTTTGCATGTATAACGATCCCTCTACTATCAGTTGTTGTTTTGCTAATAAAAGATTCATATCCTTCAATCTGTAACTCTTTCTTGGTAATGTTCGTAGATGGAATGGCCTTGGGATAAGTTTCTGTGACTACAACTATGTCTGGATTTGAAAGTTCAATATGTATTCTCAGTTAAACTCAAAATAAATAAAGCGACTACTGCAATACGATAGCTTTCAAAGACAACTGTCTTCATCCTCAGAGAGTGGCTAAAGCACTGAGCGAGGGTACAGGTAGGCTTATATACATACATGTAGGTGAGATCAACTCACTCAAATAATTGAAAGTACAATACAGTGAGAAGGGAAACAACAAACTATGTTATATATACAATTACAAAACTACTAAGCAACAATTGAATGTGTGAAACCGGTCAAGACCTACTATTGTTCAGATCAGGGCAAGATTTGCTGATTTGCAGGGATTCCTTTATCTTTAGTTGTGAGTCAAATTTAGCATTATCTATAATAGTGTATCTGGCATGGTTAGGATTATGTCCTTTGTACAAACAGTGATCTCCAAATGCAGACTCCTGATATTTCATTGAGGTTAAATTATGTTCTAACATCCTTTGGTGTACATGCCTAATGGTTTTTCCCATATAGGTAGATTGACAACCACCACAGTGTATTTTGTATATAACATTTGATCTAAGGTCGTCATCTTCTCTATCTTTGTAATTAAAGTAAGAACCTATGGTACATGGTGTTTAAAAAAACGCACTGTAGATTAACACATGGAATAAGTTTATTCAAGTTAAATAACTCTTGCTTAAGGCGAAGAGATGCTGGGCCAATAAATGGAATTCTAAAAATTATTTTCTTCCTTTCGGGGCCAAACATAGGAAGTCGAGTTGGAAAAGGGTTAATGAGTTTGTTAAGATACGGTCTCACAAGTTTATCAATGAACCACATGGGAAAGCCATTTTTGTATAGTGTGTCCTTGATGCGGCACAATTCCTCCGAGAAAAGTTTATAATTGTTACATATTTTCCAGGCCCGATTTATAAGCGATTTCACCAAGTTCTCTTTGTGTGTAAGCGGCGCAGAGCTTGTCCATTGTGTGTAAAGTCCAGTATATGCTGGTTTCCCAAAAATGGTAGTATTTATGTCTGTTTCAGTTTTCATGACTAGGACATCTAGGAACGGTAGATTTCCATTGTTTTTCTCTTCACAAGTAAAGGTCATATTCTTGTGTCTTCTATTCAAATAGTCCAGAAACTTGTTGACGTCAGATTTCTGCTTGAACGCTAGGAACGTATCGTCTACGTATCTCTTGTAATACAGAAGATTGTACTCATTCAAAACTGGGTCAATATGCTGTTCTTGAAAATTGTTCATGAAAATATCAGCAAGAATTGGTGCTAATGGGGAACCCATGGCAACACCCTCAGTTTGTTCATAATATTCACCATTGAATTTGATGGTAATGTTGGTTGTGCCATGGAGAAGCGCATTTTTCAGCCGTCGTCGATTAAATCCATGGAACACGAAGTCGCTGTTGGGAAGCACTTTATCCAATAATATTTTGATGGTTTCATGTACAGGAATGTTCGTGAACAGACTGTTAACGTCAAAACTGACAAGATAACAATTGTGTATATCCGGCTGTGATGTTACCCATGCAGTGAGTAAAGGTAAAACTGTCTTTGATCATGCTGTCGTTCTGTCTGGTTTCATGAAAGAGACCAGCAAGATATTTTGCTAATTGGTAGTTGTGACAGTCCGTTGTTGAGAGGATAGGACAAACGGGGGTGCCATCTTTGTGGATCTTAGGTAGTCCATAAAGCACAGGTGTCTGAGATCCAGACGGACGTAGATATTTGTATGTCTCCAAAGAAAGTACCTGTTGTTGATGGAGATTGTACAAAAAATTCTGTAGTTTGTGTTCTTTCTCTGGGGCAGTATTCTCTTGAAGTTTTGTGAACTTGCTTTCATCTCCAATAATATTGTTCATTTTCTTGTTGTATTCCTTTTTGTCCACAATGACTACGCCATTACCTTTGTCTGGCTTAGAGATGATGATAGATTTGTCACGGCTAATGTTTTTTAACACCTTGTGTTCAGATTTAGAAAAGAATTCGTATTTGGAGAGGCTCCATCGAAATGAGTTCATAAATTTGTCATAGGTACATGTAGTTATCAGTTTGATTTTAACACGTAGCTTAATACCACTTGTACTAATGTAATCACATAAGCTTTCATACAACGATTCAAACTCAGTTTGAATATCTGTAACTTTAAGATACTGGGGAAATATATCATACCGAAGTCCTTTACATAATAGGTTAACTTCATCACGTGATAGCACTCTTGATGACAAGTTGAACACTGTACCATTTAGCTGTTGTTCTTTTCTGTCTATACCCAGTTGTTTCAGTTTCCGGTCATGTCTCCTTTCAATTTGCTGTTTGATCTTCTTCACGCGATTGTCGATGTTGTAGCGTAGTAGGTATCCATTCATCCAGGAAATTTTGGTGGATAAATAAGTGTTCTGAGCTGTTATTTGTCGGCGAAGAGCGGAGAGGGCACGATCTTTTTTAAGTTCATCTGCCATTAGATTGCGCTGGTAGGTTCTGTATTTCAGTCGTTCACGGTGGTAATTGTTGAACAACCTGAATTCTACGAATCTGGGTGTCAGGTTATACAGCAAGCATGTTTTTAGGAATCCAAAGTCAGCTTGTAGTTTGGTCTCCTTCTTCTGTGAGCTCTCAAGCTTGCGTGCTGCTTGTTTCATGTGAGCTCCATAGTGTGTCGCTAGTCTATTGAAAATCCCAGTGTGGAGCGGTTTAACTAAACTCAAAATAAATAAATCGACTAGTGCAATACGATACATAGTGTATTCTCTTATCTTTCAAAGACAACTGTCTTCATCCTCAGAGAGTGGCTAAAGCACTGAGTGAGGGTACACATAGGTTTGAATACATACATGTAGGTGAGATCAACTCACTCAAATAGTTGAAAGTACAATACAGTGAGAAGGGAAACAACAAACTATGTTATATATACAATTACAAGACTACTAGGCAACAATTGAATGTGTGAAACCGGTCATATCATACATTGAATAGGTACAGAGGTGTAGACGACATACTATTGTTCAGATCAGGGCAAGATTTGCTGATTTGCAGGGATTCCTTTATCTTTAGTTGTGAGTCAAATTTAGCATTATCTATAATAGTGTATCTGGCATGGTGAGGATTATGTCCTTTGTACAAACAGTGATCTCCAAATGCAGACTTCTAATATTTAATGGAGGTTAAATTATGTTCTAACATCCTTTCGTGTACATGCCTAATGGTTTTTCCTATATAGGTAGATTGACAACCACCACAGTGTATTTTGTATATAACATTTGATCTAAGGTCGTCATCTTCTCTATCTTTGTAATTAAAGTGAGACCCTATGGTACATGGTGTTTGAAAAACGCACTGTAGATTAACACATGGAATAAGTTTATTCAAGTTAAATAACTCTTGCTTAAGGCGAAGAGATGCTGGGCCAATAAATGGAATTCTAAAAATTATTTTCTTCCTTTCGGGGCCAAACATAGGAAGTCGATTTGGAAAAGGGTTAATGAGTTTGTTAAGATACGGTCTCACAAGTTTATCAATGAACCACATGGGAAAGCCATTTTTGTATAGTGTGTCCTTGATGCGGCACAATTCCTCCGAGAAAAGTTTGTAATTGTTACATATTTTCCAGGCCCGATTTATAAGCGATTTCACTAAGTTCTCTTCGTGTGTAAGAGGCACAGAGCTTGTCCATTGTGTGTAAAGTCCAGTATATGCTGGTTTCCTAAAACTGGTAGTATTTATGTCTTTTATTTATGTATTCTCAGTTTGTTTGCATTTGTGTACAGCACAGTCAATAACTTCAGATGAGTTGGGATCTCCCATGCCATGCTTTGGCAAGTCAATAATTTCAGATAAGTTGGGATCACCCACACCAGGATTTGGTAAATCGATAATTTCAGATGAGTTGGGATCTCCCACGACATGATTTGGCAAGACAATAATTTCAGATAAGTTGGGATCACCCACGCCATGATTTGGCAAGTCAATAATTTCAGATGAGTTGGGATCTCCCACGCCATGATTTGGTAAGTCGATAATTTCAGATGAGTTGGGATCACCCACACCAGGATTTGGCAAGTCAATATTTTCAGCTCAGTTGGGACATTCAGATAGTTCTGCTTTGTGCCTTTCCAATTTGCTTCCTTCACAGGCCACAGAGTCTTCATATTCTTCTGGCATCAAACACGCCTCACCTGAGAGATGTAATTCAACCGGATTACTGCTAACAGAACACAAATAACGTATTTACAAGTTTTGCTATTTAGACATCTCTGCTGCCCACTTCGTCTTGTTAGTCCAGCAGTTTGGTGAAAAAATTGTGCCATTTTGGCAACAAGCTTGAAACTTTCAGGAATGATAGAGTTTGACTAACAGAAAAAAATTAGATATGGGGCCATTTGAAAAATCCAATATGGCCGCCATTTTCAAGATGGCCGCCACTCCATACGAATTTTCTTATGAATTGCTGTACAACTTGTGTTTTTCGTCTTACAGCTTTGAGTTGTGATGTATTTTATGAGGGAATATGCACTCGACAATCTAGACTCGATTGACACTTAAAAATTCAAGATGGCCACCACTCTATAAGAATCTTCTTATGCAATGCTGTACAACTTGTGTTTTTCGTCTTACAGCCAGGGTAAAGAATAGAATGTTGCACACCAGTAGTTAAGAGAACTGTCCACTGCATGAGGATGACTAATCACGTTCACAGTCACCACTGCATGAACACAGGCTGGTACATTTGAGTTCTGCTTTTACACATTTGCAGCGTCCGCGGCATCCATTCGTCAGTTTACAGCCACATTTGATCAATTGCTGAATTGCCTTCGATGCTTCTCGGAGCATTGTCCAATAAGGTTGCCATGGTCCGTTAGCTGATCTAGTCCATCCCCATTCAGCAGGAGACGGCAATATAGGATCTGGTGTAAGGGACTGTCCCCAACAATAACCGGCCTGGTATGCTACCCGTTTTGTGTATTCAACCAGGGCTCCATATGTTGGTGGTATATTCTCAATACTTCGTCCTTTCCTTGTGAATAGATCTTTGCGCGCTTCATTGACGGTTGTGCAGGTACTCGTTCTGTCGTACATGAGTGCAACGAAACGCTCAATCTCTGGCATGATCTTCTTCAATCTGTCTTCTGTAGGCATTGAAGTCAGTGCAACAAAATGCTGATGTGATTTCATCACACACCTTCCATGTTGCCCACGCTGTGTTTTTACCTCTGCCAGCGAACGAAGAGGTCTGATCGCACCCTGTAAAGGCATGGAACGTTATTAGAGACCGTGCCTTTGTTGGTCCTAGCTGATTCACAATCTCATGTATGGGAACATAGCGGAAATTCTTCCCACTTCCAAATGCAATCCATAGTTCACTTATTCCCAGATGTTGAAACATGGAGATAGCTGTGATCATCACATCCGTGTCTACAGTTCTAATCATGACTGTATTGAATCCCTGCATAGCACATTCCGCTGCATGAAGTAAGATTCTTGTATCGGCTTCTTCATGTGAACATGGTGATAGGTTGAGAATATCGATATCAGAGTTGCACACGACACCTTGTCCTCGTGTCTAGATGAATTGCTTGCCTCCAACTTGTAAACCTATAGACAGTTCTGCAAGGAAACGGAACAGCTCTGCCTTATTTCCATCAACCCTAAGGAAGGCATTCCAGTTTCCAGGAATTCTGTTGTTTGGTTCCACGCGTCTTCGCACACCTTTTCCACGTTTGTTTCTCGTCATTGATTTCAGACTGTCATGGATGTATTCATCCCAGACAATGTCGAGCCGTTCCCATACTCAAATTCCTTGCCAGCTGAGGATGTTTAGTTCCAAGGCTAAACATGTCGCGAAGGTGAACTGATCGTGGTTGTGATCTCGACGACTTCTTTCGGCACGAAAATCAGCCATCACCACCAGCATTGGCTCAGTATGGCCAGATGCGTTCGGTAACAAAATCGGATCTGGCCACCATTCTTGAAGCCTCTGTAATGAGTCCTGATGACCGACCCAATGTTGAAGTTCTATTTCTTGATGGCGCTGTTGCGGTGAACTTATTGAAACCAGGTGCTTGCAAAACATTTCAAGAATATAGAGAAAACGTCTTCTTGAAATATGTAACATCACAACTGCATGATGTGAGCAAACGGCTCAACATTGTCTGGGATGAATATATCCATGACAGTCTGAAATCAATGACGAGAAGCAAACGTGGAAAAGGTGTGCGAAGACGCGTGGAACCAAACAACAGAATTCCTGGAAACTGGAATGCCTTCCTTAGGGTTGATGAAAATAAGGCAGAGCTGTTCCGTTTCCTTGCAGAACTGTCTATAGGTTTACGAGTTGGAGGCAAGCAAGTCATCTCGACACGAGGACAAGGTGTCGTGTGCAACTCTGATATCGATATTCTCAACCTATCACCATGTTCACATAAAGAAGCCGATACAAGGATCTTACTTCATGCAGCGGAATGTGCTATGCAGGGATTCAATACAGTCATGATTAGAACTGTAGACACAGATGTGATGATCATAGCTATCTCCATGTTTCAACATCTGGGAATAAGTGAACTATGGATTGCATTTGGAAGTGGGAAGAATTTCCGCTATGTTCCTATACATGAGATTGTGGATCAGCTAGGACCAACAAAGGCACGGTCTCTAATAGCGTTCCATACCTTTACAGGGTGCGATCAGACCTCTTCGTTCGCTGGCAGAGGTAAAAACACAGCGTGGGCAACATGGAAGGTGTATGATGAAATCACATCAGCATTTGTTGCACTGAGTTCAATGCCTACAGAAGACAGATTGAAGAAGATCATGCCAGAGATTGAGCGTTTCGTTGCACTCATGTACGACAGAACGAGTACCTGCACAACTGTCAATGAAGCGCGCAAAGATCTATTCACAAGGAAAGGACGAAGCATTGAGAATATACCACCAACATATGGAGCCCTGGTTGAACACACAAAACGGGTAGCATACCAGGCCGGTTATTGTTGGGGACAGTCCCTTACACCAGATCCTATATTGCCGTCTCCTGCTGAATGGGGATGGACTAGATCAGCTAACGGACCATGGCAACCTCATTGGACAATGCTCCCAGAAGCATCGAAGGCAATTCAGCAGTTGATCAAAATGTGGCTGTAAACTGACGAATGGATGCCGCGGACGCTGCAAATGTGTAAAAGCAGAACTCAAATGTACCAGCCTGTGTTCATGCAGTCGTGACTGTGAACGTGATTAGTCATCCTCATGCAGTGGACAGTTCTCTTAACTATTGGTGTGCAACATTCTATTCTTTACCCTGGCTGTAAGACGAAAAACGCAAGTTGTACAGCATTGCATAAGAAGATTCTTATGGAGTGGCGGCCGTCTTGGATTTTTAAGTGTCAATCGAGTCTAGATTGTCGAGTGCATATTCTCTCATAAAATACATCACAACTCAAAGCTGTAAGACGAAAAACACAAGTTGTACAGCAATTCATAAGAAAATTCGTATGGAGTGGCGGCCATCTTGAAAATGGCGGCCATATTGGATTTTTTCAAATGGCCCCATATCTAAATTTTTTCTGTTAGTCAAACCCTATCATTCCTGAAAGTTTCATGCTTGTTGCCAAAATGGCACAATTCACCCCAAAATATTCACCAAACTGCTGGACTATGTCATTAGAACCTTCCCGGGAAGAGGTTTGGGAGGAGTATTATGAAATGTCTCTTTCAATTGATATATCTAAATTCTATTTATGTTAATCGAACATCGTCATCGTTTCTATATTTTGATCTGACGAAACAAGCTAAAATATCTGAGATGAGTTTCACTTTTCTTATCGTAGGCCTGTCGCCCCCACTTCGCAACATGAGGTATGTTAAGCACGTGACCTAGGGTAAAATGGTTGGGGAATTTACCGGCATTTATATAACATTCTAAGGATTGGTACATTGTATTTTGGGTATGTAGACAAAAAGGAGAAAACACTAGGATATGATATTGGAAAATAAGAGAAACATTGTCTCTACCAAAAAAAGAAGCAAGACAGGAAGGGTGCTAATATGAATCCGAGATAGAAATTGAAGGTGTGTAAAAATACCGAGGTACATTGATTAGATGCCTAAGGGAAATTGATGAAAGACTGGGAAACTTGGTCAAAATTACTGATATCTACATGCTGTCTACAGTTTTGGGGCGAACATACACAATGATGGATATACTGAGACAATTGATACTGAAAAATAAGAGGAAATACCCGGTAAAATTATGGGCGTGTTCAGGGCATTGCATTATGTGATATAGTCGGTGAATGGGCACAATGAGGGGAAATACTGGGTAATGACCACCAGGATGTATAAGCACGAGGGAAATACCTGGATATTTTAGCAAGGAGAATAAGGAGGAATACTGGATGATATTACTATGATGGCAATGGGGTATATGATATTGGGTGAATACTCACGAGGGAGAAAATGAGAGATAGGAAAATAGGAAGAAATAATGGGTGAAATTACATGTGTGTGTATATATAGCATATATTTTCGTATATGATCTTGGGTGGATGGGCACAATGAGGGAAATTACTGGAATATTTGATCGAGGAAAATAAGTGGTATACTGGGAAAATTACTATGGCATTGCATTATATTATCTTGGGTGAATAGTTACGAGGGGAAATACGGGCATATTTGATCACGGAAAATAAGGGGAATATTGGCATAATTGATCACGGGAAATAGGGGAAAACACGAGGCGAAATTATTGGTGATTATATGACATGAATTGTATGATATTGGGTGAATATGCAAAATGAGGGAAATTACTGAGATATTTGATAGAGGTTAATAAGGGGAAATACTTGGTGAAAGCACGGGTGCTTCTCAATAATATTTTCGGAGTTACCTTCCTCCAATATCACACGACATATTACACACTCAGTTAGCTCGATCAAACGGATATAGACAGAATGCGATTACGAAAAACCTCATCCTGAGAGGAGACTTCCAAGCTCAGATGCTTGATACAGTAGGCTTCCATTCAAGAAGGCATCAATCCAGATAGATTGCAAGACATTTCGTCTACCAGATGGACATTAATGGGGAACCAAACCCAGTGTGAGTTCCCACTAGTTGAAAACGTGGTCAAACAGTAAGCATGGCCGGGGTGTGCAACAATCTTCAACCAGAAAGTCGACAATTGATGAAAACTGCACGATCAGTTTGTTGAATCAGGGGTTTCATGACGAAATTTGTGGTCGATCGGTTGTCCAGGGTGACCTTAGTGCGGAATACTGAATCGACGACAGAAACAACTTTCCGTTTCAACGTTATGGAAAACCACAATCTGCTTAAAACCAGATCTCAAAAAGCCGCTCTACCCCTCACTAACTTATCGCTGATCAGGCACAGGTCAGAGGGGAGCGATTTTTAAAGATCTGGTTTCAATCATATTGGAAAAACCGATCACCAGTCTTCAAAAACCCATGTTTAATCCTTTTTCTTAAATACTATCGGGACTTTTAATTAGGGATATATGGATATTAATAATGAACGATGGTTGTCTACAAAGTGCCCGAAGAGACGTCTGGGTTACAGAAATAGGCTTTTGTTGACAAATACTATTTCCATACATACATTGATTTAGATGCGGATAGTTTCATTTGCGCATCATCTTATGGATCTCCCAATTTTTAATGAACCAACAGTGTCTTGTGATTGACGGAATTGAAGTATAGACCTTTTGGCTTCCCCTTCGTCTGATACTTTCCCACAACAGTTTAGCAAGATACCGTTAACACTAGCAGTAATCGCGCTTATTATTTCGATGCCAAACCCTACATGTAACCTTCATCGTGGTGCGTCAGGTTGCATTGATCAAAAAGTTAAAACTGCTATTTTGATTTTGTTCCCAGAACAGGGAAACATTCTCTTCCCCATAAAACGGAACACTTTTACTGCTTATATATTTTATCATTCAGTGCAGTCGATTTCATTTTGGCTGTTCAGGGGAGATGACTCTCTGATCTAAAATAAACTGCACTGAGAATAACCTTATTAGCCTTTATATTAGCTTCTCTTATATCCGGTGTAATATTCACCTACAACAATGCGTTTCTGGTTGGTTGCAACTCTGTTCATGCTAGAGTTTTTGCAAGTAACACGCGATAATTATGCGACTATATTTGATAATTGCTGATCCAGTCGATTAATTGATGCATCCAACCTGCCAGGTGTTCAGTTCGAAATTGAAGTATTTTGATCACGATATACCTCTCGAACGTGAGTGATCCAGGATTTCTTGATACAAATGTCTGTGTTGGACATTACCTGTTCAGTTGTTGTCATGTGTTAGACCGCAATAACCCTCTCCGTGGCACGTCTGAACGTGGACATTGCCGACCGACAACAAAAGTCAATGTTTGTGAGACACACTCTACCGCCATTGCCTGGTCAGTGTCTTGTGGACACATTCGCGTTTATTTTGCCTGTCGCTCAGATAGATTACTTGATAATGAATACTTTCGAGGAGAAACTTCCTGGATCCGAAAAGGTATTTGTTATTCGTGCTGAATTGTCAACTGCTTTATTCCGGACCACCTAGTAATATTTCAGAGATAGATTCGTCCGTTTCGACATTCGACAGAACTATCGCCCATGATGAATGTTGACGTCCACAACTGCAGGTAATATTGTTCGTTTAAGCAAAGGCACTAACGAAACCAATCAATTAATTAACAGAATAATATGAGAAAATAAAATCTACAATACTATGGTGTACATAGAGTATATGACTATCTGCAAATCAGAACATGCTGATGTACATAAAAGTAGTCCTAGGTTGATCGCATAAGCCATTAATTAATTGATTAAATATTTTGTGCCTTTGATATGAATAATCGAGCACCTCATCTAAATTTCTGAAATAAAATGCTGATATACTTAAGAACGATCAGATTAAAAATCATTAAAAATCGTCTTTGTTAATTAGCTACTGGTACGTTGGTTGAAGGCGAAATGTCACATATCAAAAGTGAGGTAAAATGGTTCAAGGTCACTCTCACCCAAACTTCAAGAAATCTTTAAAATCGATTTCTGGTGACTGGATATATTGATAGAATAGTTATCAAAATTGAGATCGAAAGGTCAACGGTCAAGGTAACTGTAACTAAAGAATGAAGGAATCATTAAAATGGATTTTGGTGTGTGGATACGCTAGCGGTAGAGGATTTGCCAGATATCATAACTGAGTATAGGCATCATAATTCGAATCCTGCATGGATTATCTTAAGCTTATAGCAAACAAGAAATCTATTGAGATTGAAAGGTCAATTATGCTGGACCAATAGTAATAAATAAATCATTGAAAATCTCAATATTTATTTAACATTTCGACATATAAGTCGATGCATTGGGTGGAGGCGTTGTGTCGGGTAGCAAGATTTAGGTCAGTACATCATGGTCAAGGTTACTGGCCAACAACAATTCCCTGATACATGAAAGTCTCGAAGATTAAAGTTTACATGTTATAGCCCATAGTGCGAAGTAGGCTCTTGTATTTTTGTTATGTCCGATAAGAATTTGGTTCTAGTATTTTTTTTTTGTCTTTCAATTTGGACGATGATAACTTCTTCATCGCGGACGGCTGGCTAACGATCTGGTGCTTGTATTTAGGGTCTAGAATTATTATTCTCAAATATTGTTTCCAAAGGGGCTTTGCTCTATACTAGGTCGGAATTTAGTCGGCAGATTCGACATCCTGTGCATAGGCTCCCCGGATCAGTAATTGAAGGTCTACTCCGTATGAGGATCATCGGTCGCGTATATCGCGCAAGTAAAGAAGCAAATAATGATACTATCAAGGTTATAATGTAGTTTAACATTTTACAGTAACAGATGTTATGACAGTAGGCTGTTACTTTTAAATTGTTTACTCGGATTTATGGTGAAAGTGCGCGAGACTGTTGATACATGGAATAACAGAACGCCCGAGCAATGTTGACAGATCTGGAGTTCTAGAGTTCACCATGACGGGAGACTGGGTCCATTCATGTCTGTTTGTGTTTGGCATTCTTCAGCAGTCATTGGTTTTAGTCTACCGCCGTCTGATTGCGAAAGACAAACGGTTCACTTCATTTAAATCGAGCAGGCAAAAGTATCATTTGTGGCGATATATACTTACAAACGCTCAACACGAGAGATGGATTTTAACAAATTTGATGCCCCCTGGACATGGGCTACGGTGCAAACTTTCAACCTACTCAGACATGCGTAGTTTGCTCGCTGTATTGACTCAATGATCGGGTTAAGGGAGAGTTCAAATCAGTTTATTTCAAGTGGTTGGAGAGACGTGTGTGAGTTCCTATAAGCCATGATTAAGCCCTCCTAGCCTACTTCCTATTGTATTGTTTGGTATTGGTCGTTCGGCGCACGTGTTTTGCTTACCTCGTTCTTGATGCAGTTATTTTGGTTTATGCACCATATGCCGTCTCGGGCAAACCCTTTTCCGTGGTATATCCAAAAGGACTATACCTATATATGGAGTTCCAGATGTTCTTGCTCAGAAAACTAAAAATTGAATAGGCATTCAACATGTATAGTCTGTAGGTCTATATACGACGATGGGCAATGGATTTAGTGCATGTATGGTTCAGGTATCAATCTAAGCTAAAATAGGCACTTGATGAGTGTAATTCGAACACTTTAACAACTAACACGGAAGTCGGATTACTAGAAAGGCATATTCTGTTATAACCAGTCACTCGTGAAAAGTAATCTGTTGATCAACATCGAGAACGTAATTGGATTATTTGTAACAATCAGGACTCAATGTGTCGTTAATTTATGTTTGGACATGATCCTCGGTCGCAGTGCAGTTGTTCAAATTTAGATGGAAAGACGGAAAATGTGACCCGGTTTGTTCGACCTGAAACGGCATGAGGTAAGTTGACTCTCTTTTACATATACATACATATATCCATAATGTAAGTTCAATGTACTATTTTCTACATGGTGCCAGACACGTGAAATATATCCAAAGCCTAATTAGAAAGATTAATGTTAATCTTAAAAATGTTCAACCAGATCATTACAGTACTAACGTAATCTGGCGAAGGCAATACAGCTCCCAAAAACGACTTTTTATTACCCTAAAAAGTTTGCGTAAAATCGATCACTGTGTTGGGAAATCATCATCTTGAGACAATTATATATGCTCAAAATCGAATGAAAGTGGAACAAAACGTATTTCCCGCTGAGCAAAAGTTATTTATTCGGAGAATTACACCAATAAGTTTAACCAAAGCTCCACCTGATACATCAGAAGTTCCAGATGTTCATTTGCCGTCGTCAGCTTATGAATGACCCAGATGTGGGCATACTTCTGTCGATGAATGAAGTTGTGTTCGTTCATACATTGTCATTGGCAGCAATGCTCCTACTTCAAAATATCACGCGGTGCATATAGGGTCTCCTGCTCTGTGCAAGGCTTGTGGCATTTAAAGTTCGAAGTATCCAAGTGTTTAAACACGAATAAGTATATTGCTGTTGTTTCTGGGCGTTTCATCTCAGAATTGCTTTTCGAATGCATTTGATTTTTCCTTCATAAGAAGGATAGTGATCATGTTGACACCTATTTGAAATGTAAAATTGGAGCGAATGGGTGTAATGGCCCATTCATATGGCACTTGCATGGCAAGAGGAAGAATTTGAAGTTTGGAATACCCCAACATGGATAGTACTCCACAAGGACCTACAATAACATGTCGTCCATTGCATCTCGGTAGTAATGTTCCCGTCTTCTAATCGTTCTGCTCGCTAGGGTGCTATGATACCTTTTAAAAAAATTGAAACCTAACCTAGATGAAAAGTGTTCTCTCCAGGTTAGAGCGAAATTTGGTCTCCCCGACAGCGATAGGAAGCCTTGATCCAATCGAAGGAGTGGATGCTTTAGGGGTGGCGTTTTTTGAAGGAACCGATCAAATGAGACTTCGCACAGTCAACACGTTTAGTTTATTTTTAGTTAGATTCTCATTGCGTTTTTTTATTTAAGCTTTGTGTTATAGGTAAAAATGTTCAGCCGGATATGGTTCATTGAGAGATTGAATCAATATGGGAACATGCACTTGTTAAAATGTTTTGTTTGGCTTCAGTTTCCATAGTATTTTTGGGACCTGGTGATCGTTTTTATGCTCCCGCCCATATTTATGGAGGGCATATAGAGTTTGGTCTGTCCGTCCTTCCGTACGTACGTACGTACATACGGAGTTTCCGGGCAATAAATCTCCAACGAATGGACGCTTTCATTTGAAATTTTGTTCATAAGACCTTGAATGGGATTGCGTTTCGAGAAAATCCGCCTACAGGTGGCGCCACCACATGGTGTTAAATGGGCCTAGGCTAGGTTAATACATGTACAAGATGGGGTTTCCGGCGATAGATCTCCAGTGGTTTGATGCTTTGACTTGAATTTTTTCTCATTGATGTACAGCCATAAGACCTTGAATGGGATTGCGTTTCGAGAAAATCCGCTTGCAGGTGGCGCCACCACTTGGCGTTAAGTGAGCCTACTGGCTAACGTGCGGAGTTTTCGGGCAATAAATCTCCAATGGATGGACGCTTTCACTTGAAATTTTGTTCACTGGTGTACATCCATAAGATCTTGAATGGGATTGCGTTTCGAGAAAATCCGCGTACAGGTGGCGGCACCACTTGGCGTTGAATGAGCCTACTGGCTAGGTTAATACATGTACTAGATGGGGTTTCCGGACGATAAATCTATAATGGGTTGATGCTTTCCAGTGAAATTTTTTTAAGACCTTGAATGGGATTGCGTTTCGAGAAAATCCGCCTAAAGGTGGCGCCACCACATAGTGTTAAATGGTCCTAGGCTAGGTTAATACATGTACATGTACCAGATGGGTTTTCCGGGTGATAAACGTCCAACGCGTTGACGCTTCACTTGTAAGTCACAGGGAAGATAAAGCAGGGTTGTTCTTTGTAGAAAATAGATCTAACTTGAGGTACTTCCATTGGGTTTCCTACCCCTCTGCATCCTCCTTTCATAACATATGTTTGTTAACCACTGTAATATGCATAACTGCAATAAATCATCAACAAACATAGACCATCGTTCATAGCCATAACTTCTTCACATTTGTACAAGGTATGAGGGTATTATACTTCCAGAACAGCTACCCTCAACCGATTAGAAATGCAAAACAAAAGTCAAGATCTTGCCACACCCCAAATATTTCCGTGTAGCTGTCAGGTGGTGGACAGGCATATTCCATGCATGTGCCTACCCCAAATATCCTCCATACATCTTAAAAAAATACCAGTAATGATTATCCACTACAATATTATTTCAGGATCAACTTTTACTCTTTAGGCGGGGGCATTTATCACCTTCAGTGATAATTAATCCACATTCCATCAAATATGCTTCTCCAAAGGGGGCATACCTACTGATGCTGTTACTTCTAGTTTGTCTCTAATTTTAGAGCAGGAGTATTTTGCATAGTTTGCATAGCTGCATAGTTTGAATGCTGTACAAGATTTAGCACCTCTATACCCTCTTTATACCGTACTGCCCAATAGCAAGGATGCTTACTGTGCATCCGTAGTGGGCCAGTAGTACATCAGAAGTGCAGCCGTAGTGCACAACACATATGAAGGACATGCGGATTTATACATGCGATGTGTCACTATACGGTGCTCTACGGTGCACCACAATGCATTTTGAGCAATTTTATTCGATAGCTGATGTAAATATGGTAAAATATGGATCGTATTCATCGTACACATTGCGTATTTTTTTCCGTTGAAGGTAAGGGCATCAACTAAGGAAGATTTACTCGTAAATGTATCTATTTTTACATGTATATCTGGTACATATAACCGTCGTGCATAAGCAGCGTGATTACGACTGACGCGTCAGTAGTACACGTCTTTGATGTTCTGCATTCTCGCGTTTACCGAACATGACTTCTGAATGAGCAAGGCGCGTGTCTGGCATCTTGTCCGTCAACTATCTGAGTCCAAGGGTAGATGATCCGATTATGTAAATTACAAAGTCTATATGCTTGTTCAAGCCTCTTGTGTATCGAGTTTTTCTTGTGTTTATTTTACTCACTGAGACTTTCGGCCACCCCTGTGTTAATATTTAGTTAAAGTACCAACGACCTCTTACTCGAGTTTTCGCTAAAAGAAGTGTAGAACGTTTTAAATGAACGGATAACTCAATGTTTGTCGAATTAGCGACATAATGACTAAATCGACTTGCATGCATTCGATTCGAAATATTTCCATATTTATCTTATTGTTTCGATATCACAATGATATTATTATTAATCATATAAGGTACAACGAACTAGAAATGCACATGATTAAAGGCGATGAATGATCGCGCTTTAGGTATAGATTTTTGTAGACCTGCACAGACAAAATGTTATGAATTACATATTCTATACAAATGAAGAAATGAAACACTATGCGCTTTTATGTGAGGTTTTATTTTCATAGTTTCCTAGAATATGCAATCAGAAAATATATAGTTTCAGAGGGCCTTATGAAACGACTAGACGATCTAAAACTTAAGAAATAAACATGGCAGTTGAACGTGGATGTTAGCTATGTATTGCAGATACAGAAAGTACGAAGAAGAAGCTATACTGAATTTACAGAAAATCGACAAATGTGAGCATAGCAGTTTGAAAACAGGTAAAAACTTTCAACAATCACATGACTGCGATACGGATTTCTGCTTTACTGAGCTTTTAAAAGAAAACAACATATATATTGTTAAGCTCTATGTGAGATACCAGTGGAAGCTACGTAGTGGCATCGGTGTCACTATTATTACGATCATTATTACAATAATTTAATTTCTGTGGAGATTGAGATATGATAGATTAATGGCAGTATAAAGCAAATGCCCAATGGCATCGAAAGTTATAGTTACGACATGGTTAATGACAGGACTCAATGGAGGTTACGATACGGTTATTGCAAGCTAGACTGAACTACGAGATACGTATAAGATACGCGGGTTGGTTTGATATAAGATAGGACAGCGACTCTCTTTCTCTCTACTCTTTCAAATGATCGAGAAGCCAGAGCTCGAAAGCTAGGAGAAAATTTCACATACGCAAAGCTTCGGCGAGAGTAGAGAGAAATGAACTAAATGTCGACCTGCTGTGAAACTCTCAACAGACAGCTTGAAAAATTGATTCACAGAGCCATTTCTCCAAGCAGCCAGTTGAAGAATCTAACGTCTTTGAAGATGGGAGATATAACTGCTTTAACATCGAGTACTAATAGCTACGGCATGTTGTGGACTGTTTTACAAGCATCTGTATATATCTTAAAGTTTGCTACAGTGAGTTAAGGCAGACGTGTGTCAGTAAAGATGGGAGACAGTGTTACTTGAGCCAAGGAAACTCATACGTATAACCTATCGCAGTGAGTATGCCTAGTGTTTTGATAAAACTCCATGAATGTACTTCCAAGTTTTTCTCACCAAGTTTGTCGATAAAAACTCAAACTTTTACAGGACAATGTATATGCATGGTAATCGACTATCTAAAATTCGTTCAGTCTAGTCAATTTCATCTTACATAGAGATAGAGGTCTAAATACGCAACGACCCTTTTGGATTATAGATTGTTTCCTTCCAATCGAGTGAAATGGATTTATAGTCTTCTCGGCGTCATTTATAGACATTATTGAAAGTAAGAAGATGTTCTAAACGTGATGAACGAGAAGGAACGACATTATATGTACAGTTGAATAATTTCTGCATATTTTCATTGTCATAAGAGTACAGATGTATGTGTGGTAAACTGTGTTTATAATTGGCAATCCCCGTATGTTGTCGTTTAAACTGTATTCCCAAATGTCCCATAGTGTCAATGAGAAATACAAACAATCAGATGAATCCACAGAACTGAAAAAGCTTCTTTCTGGCATTAATATATAAATTTTCTTGAACACCGAAATAATCAATGAACTAGATATCATATAAGATCAAGACGAGGAATATTAGTACATCAGCAGCCCCACACATTGAATTGCGTTTGCTGTTTCTTATGCATGTCGTTGGACAATGTGTTATATGTTGAATGAGTAAACCCGCTCCCTCAGATTTTGACTCCAAATCGCCAGCAACGAACACGAGCGTTCTGAACCACTCGTTCCCCTCAGCTTCCAGAAAAGAGGAAGTTCGGAGATCGGAGACTAGATTACGTAGTTACTACCCCTATGATCACGATGATAGACTGAGTAATGGGGGTAGTAAGTGTATGTAGTCTAGACTATCTCCGAACTTCCTCTTTTGTTGCTTGCATTCATATCTTGCGAATTGGGTACCAAAATCTGAGCGCGCTGGTTCGAGTCTCGCAAGGGACTGGTCAATCCAGCACTAGTATTTGTAATTTACCAAGAAAGTGTCATCCTGAAAATAATTGGATATAAATGTTACCTACTTTCTAAGGGACATACAGTTAAAGATCTATTTCCAAAGCATGTACATGTATAATTCCATCAAAATGAATGTCCAAGTGGTCTTCGAGTAACGTAACATGATTACGCTCCGTCTTTATCTGTTTATTAAATTGTCGATGAATTTCTAGCAAGTATATTCCATCAAAATGAATTTCCAAGTGGTCTTCGAGTAACGTAACTTAATCACGCTCCGCCTTTATCTGTTTAAATAATTGTCTATCATTTTATTTAGTCAATTCCCCCGTTTGAGGAACCTGAAATGTCTGCACTGGATGAGGACATGGCTTTCTCCGAAGAGTTTATCCAAAATTATATTTTTCATCTATCAAATGCTAATATGCAACAAAAAGTTGAACCATGTTGAATGAGTAAACGAGATAAACGTAGATTTCTTATGTAATATCCAGACAATCTAGAAGGATATCTCTGCAAAAGGTGGTATATCCTGTTTTATCAAAATACATCTTTCCCTATCGTTATGTTAATGATTATGAGTTGCAATATCTGACGCTCTTTACTTATCCGTTGTCCACACGGTAAATCATTTCCGATATAAATTAACGTCAATATTTTCAATCGAAGCAATTTCAACATTTTAATACTTGCGAGTAACCTTTCCCGGTATATGCGGAAATTCAACTTTGAAGCGTAGGAACAAAACGATGAATACCACCAAAGTTCTTTATAAATGCATCAGCGCTGCATGGAATGACGGATTATATACGGCGTTGAGAACCCCTCCCTTCCTCAACAAAATCCACGAGGGTGGCTAAAGTTAACCCCAAAGTTCTATAGCATGTCTTACCGGTCAGACACAACGGTAGCTTTTCAACAATGTACAATTTCTATCGTTTTAAGGAGGCAGCTTAGCATACATGCTATACATGTTACCATGTTGTTCGACATAGTCTCTTGATGTATTTTGTGTTATAGAAGCTGTTGCTGATACATTCTCAGTCGTTTCTAAACGCGTGATATTTTCACAGTCATGTACGATAAACAAATAGGAGTGAAAGTTAGTTTTGCAAAGCCATGTGTCTATAACTCGCCGCACATGCAAATATTACAAACACGTTACGCAGTATTTTGCTAACAGACGGGGATGTCATCTTCCACAAACGGTTGGATTTGTTCAACCTACTTTTGGGAGTAAATTATATTAAACTGAAAATCGACTATTCGCATACTAGTATTGTTTACGACTTTCTTTTTGAGTGATATTTTCCAATTCTTGTGCGACTACTATATATATATACTAGTTACAATGTACTGGGAACAGCTATATTCGCTGGAACGATAGGCAGATCTGATCCATTATCCCGCACGTCTAATTAAAACAAGAGTCTAATTGGCATTAATCAGTAAAACGAAATCTATGACATGGACTGTTGATCTTTTGACCTCAATCTTTTTACTAAATACCTCGCTTCTCAATAATGCATCCGCTCACCATAATGTATTTTTTGATGGTTTCTTGGCTTTTTAAATCCCCACTTACTTTGACCTTTAACCTTTCGAGTTCATCACCCTTTTTGGTCCGCAAGAGTGAGGCATTCTTGAAGGTTGATAATAATCCACATTCTTGTACTGGATTAATAGAACAGACGTTTTCGATAATTTACCGTTTGGCTTTGGGGCACGGTGACGTTGACCTTTGACCTATTTTATCTTGATAATTTAGTAACTGGGATATCGTCTCTCACTGATGTATCCAATGAAACAAAAACGATGATTTTGATGATTTTCTGATTTTTAGGCCACTGTGACTTTGACATTTGACCTATTGACCTCAATTTTGGTGCGCGACATTTGCGCGCCCCCATAGTTGGAGGAAAATCGGTGTTGAAAATCTAAGGAACTAAATAACGAAATTTGGGAGAAGAAGGAGTGAATTTCATATAGCTGACGTACTCCAAAACCCATAAGCGATGTCCGCTGGTGATTTTTGGCTTTGGCAGCCATTTTGCCTGTTTTTCTTATTGGGTTATCTCCCTTTCCTAGGTTAAGAGATAGGGATTTCCTTTAAAAACATTCTAGCCGAGAATTTTGCACAACAACATCCATCCAATTTGATAAATTTTGATAGACCTTGTGATTATCTGCAAACAGTTAGAATATAAGAAAAGTTAAATATTATTTATATGAATTTTTCATGAATATGCTTCAAAACTCGGGTTATTCCCTATGTTTTCTGGGTGATCAAATCGAGCATTAGTCAGTCCACTTAACGTTGCCTACAGCTAAAATATGCACACCAACCTATATTTTTTTCTTTGTTTTTCCTCATATTACACAATTATGAATGCAAAAACACACATTATTCAAAAAGTTAATTACTTTGATTTACCACCAGCGGACATCCTTAAAACATAAAGTGAGAATGCTACAGAAAACATATGGTAATCGTGATTTGTTAAAGATACTCATTTCGAAAAACATTCTAATCCAGGTAATAAGCCTGCATTGGGTATATGTACGGCTATATGTAAACCTGGATGGGGTTGGAGGGGGTATGGTGCGGAAAACGGCACCATTATTTTGCCCATATTATTTTTGTGCTTTCTATAAGCACGACAACTGGTGACTGGTCTGTAGTTGTCTAATCAAACGATATACATGTACCTACATGTATCAAGGTGCAGCTCCATGTGGAAAACAGGCTGCAATTACGAGTAGGAAATGAAATAACCAATCACATTTGTTGAAAGAAGGCCTGTTTAGATATATTGGTGAAAGTTCACTAGCGAGACGTGTTATATGATAAATAATGAAATGCAAATCTTATTTGGCATCAAAAACTGATAACAGCATAATTAAGAGCACGATTGAGACGATGTAAATCTGTATCATCCTTGTACAACTTTTGGACGGGTAAAACAGTTCGGCGTGTACGTGACATTATTTTCTGGAATTGAAAAAAAAATCATTTTTGAAGAGCAAGCTATGATTGAATGTAATTAGATGAATATCTGGAATATTTTGCTTGTAGGCAATTTGCAAACACTCATGTTAATGCTCGATCCTTCTGACAGCTTGATGAAGTAGCGGTGGCAGATGTAGCGCGACCCAATGAACTTACATTTAACTATACCCATGCAATTTTGACTTGACTTTGGAGATGGTAATTTAGAATGTACTCCATGAAAAGTCCCATATGTATGCATAATGCCAATGCGTCAATTTCCACATTGTCTGTTTATACCTGGCTCATTACATCGAGTCAATATCAACAACTTTTTGGCATTCAAACACACTGGGGTGATCTCTAGACAATGCCATGTTGCTATGCCATGTTGTTATGTTGAGGCGTTTTCTCCATCAGACGTCTATGATACTTATCCATTAACACCAGATGAGTTGAATGAGCTGGTCTATCATCACAGCTCACGAGCTAGCGTATCTAATTCCGCTTAAGCGGGGGCTAGGGACCGTGTGTATATTTCATAGTCTTCACATGAACATCTGCAATAAAAGTACGGCTGCGATACTCAGACTACGTCCGAGAATCCACCGTATTCTCGGATCTGAATGTGAGGTGCCGAGGGATGCTTTCGTGTAGAGTCATATGGTTGCCTTTTAATCACTAGACGTCGTCAATTTTTCAACCTCTTGCATATCGCTTCAACTCGACGAATTCTCTCCGTGTATCACTCTTATATAAACTGCTGTTGTTACATTTTCAGTCGCTTCCATACGCGTGACATTTTCATAATGATGTACGAGGAGCAGGAGCCGAAGTTAGCTTTGTAATCCCCTGTGTCCATGACTTGCTCATCGTGCAAATATTGCGAACATGTTACGCTGTATTATCCTAACAGAAGGAGATCGTGTATCAAGACAATTGTTGTTTTGTGTTGAACCTGTGTTTGAACGTAATTAGTATTTAACTGAAAATCTAGTTCCATCATATTGTTTACGAGTTTCCTTTTGAATATATTTCCCAATCCGTAATCGAACGATGTACAATGTACAGTAGGATTGCCAACTGCAAGTTTTGGTATGCATAGTGAAGAGTTAGACAGCTCTGATCTACTATACCATCCCACTAATTGAAAAGTGCCAACATATATGGTGAGAATACTGCCGTATATTTATACAATTACTCCACTCTCAACATGATATATTCAGCTTGATACTCACATTCATTGAACTGTCATATGTGAGGTGCTGGCTGTTTCATGTGTAATGAGGATTCACAATTACCAGTAGCAATTAAAATAGTGAAGTTGAAAAAGAAATGCCGTGTTGGATAAAAGTTGGACCCATTTCAACAGGGAGACTTTCTGTATAATAATTTATGCAATTTTGTATCAGCAGCCGAAAACGGAGTAATTAAAAGCCCAAGGAGAGGTGAATGTGCATATGTCCTTCTCGTACTTGTGTCAGATGGATAGGAACTGGTCGGTGTACTGAAGTGAAATGATTGTACGAAAGTGGAAAAAGTAATTTGGCAAGAGCAAGCTATAATTGTATAATTGAATATAGGGGAGGAACGTGCGCCGTATTACTCAAACTGGTTGAACACCGAGAATGTTTATGTTTATTTTGACGGCAATTTGAAAAAGTAAATGTTCGAGCTTGTTACGTTGACAGCTTTGTGAAGTAACGGTGGCAGATGTAGCGTAACCGAATAAAGCTTGAGTTGCGTTTTACACAGGTAATTTTGGCTTAAGCTTGGGAAAGGTAATGTGATATTTACTCCTCCTCAAGCTCCAAATGCATAGTAACAATGCGTTAACTTCCACATTGCCTGCTCAGCCCCGTCCATCCATCGAGCCAAAACGTTCTTTTCTGAAAACAATTATTCGTTCACTGTTGGAAGGATATGGTCAGAGCTACCCCAATATTTGGGATACTACAGACGCAACTCACGCATGCACCATGACAAAATGTTTGCTCGAACCACATCCTACTGACGGTGTACCAATGGAACTTCATAGCGCATTCAAATACACACGCCATCCATACTGAAGTAAAAGTCGTAGTAGTTTTCTATTGCTCCCGAGCATCTCCATTATGCGCCTAATTTGCTCGTTCAACACAATATCCACCAAAATGTATGTAACTTTACTGTATAATGTTTTCGGACGGTGTAACATCGTTCGTTACGTTAATGTTAGCTTAAAGAGATTTTTTTGGGCTGAAATAATAACGAATTTACTTAAGTTTTTGCAAAGTCGTGTCTCTTGTTTTGCTGGGGGATGTGTAGTTCTATTGGTATGGTGGAAGGTATCGACAACCTTGCGTTTGGCAGGATCCAACCACTCAGCGAGTACTGTATTCTCCACTTTTTCTCGTTTCGACCACTCAACAACGTACAAGTGCCCTGAGGATTATCTTTTGGTCAGCCATGACATTCATATTCCTCAGCTCTCTATATCCTGGACCTGTCATCAGGGGTATTTTAATGTCCATATTACACACTAATACCAGGCACAATATGCGTACACGATGGTTTAGACATTATTGATAAATTATAAGGTAATTCCCAATAAATCGGTAGTTAAAACATGAGAGAATTTAATGATTAAATGAACTAAACGTTTTATGTGAAGTATCATGAAATTCAAGGAATATTTTGGAATGAGAGAGGAACAGTTTTCTGTTCTATTAAAAAGTGTGTGTATCTCCCTTATGATGCTGTTACATTCTCAGTCGTGTCTATACGCATGCGACATTTTCCGAATGATGTACGCGAACCAATTTTAGTTTTGTAAACCCCTGTGTCTATGACTTGCTCGTCGTGCAAATATTGCGAGCGTGTTACGCAGACGGGAATATTATACATGCATCATACAAATTGTTGTTGTCCATTTTCGAGGTAAATGTTTTAAACCGAAGAGTCCCAACATATTTTTTTTACGATTTTCCTTTTGTATGATATATTTCCAGATTCATGTACCACCAATGTACAAGGTACTATGAATGTCAACTGTGAACGCATGTCAACAGTTAGACAACTCTGATCCACTATCCCAAAGTTCTATCTAAAAAACTACACAAGTATGTAATAAAAATACTACAGCAATCATAGTCAGTATATTTTACATTATTTGCACGATACTCCACACGCACAGGAGGATGTAAAGGTGTGTTGGGGGGGGGGGTTGTTAAAGGGAATTGGAGTAAGAGGTGGATTTGGAGTGATCAAGCGCATGATTGTCTGTGTAGACATTAGTTTCACCCTCTCTACCAGGACAACTCGGAGAATTTAGATGGATTGGATCGAGTTGGAATATTTGGATATTTCATCGAAATAACGAACCACATTTCTTGAAAGAATGCCCTGTTAGATAGAATTGGTATAATTAGAACAGCGAGTTCAGCTCTATAATATATAATACCCTCCGCGTATGTATATTAGATGGATGGAAAAGGGTTCTTGTACGGAAGAGAAATTATTGTATGGAAGTGAACGGAATAATTTGGCAAGAGCAAGCCATAATTGAGCTTTGACATTGAAAATATGAAGTCTTATTTCAATTGAATGAAGCATAAAAACGTTTTGCTTGTCAGCAATTTGAAAAAAGTTCATCAAACCAACGACTCTATAATGTTTGTGCTAGTTACGTTGACAGGTGATGAAAAACGGGAAATCAGACCAATTTAGGACGACTGTAAGAACTTTGTGTTGAACTATCCATGTAAGTTTGTCTGGAGTTTGGAGAAGGCAATTTAATGCTCTTCCTCGTCAAAGACATCAGTGCATTTTAAATATGAATGTGTTGAGTCCGAAATTCCCTAATTATACCTGGTTCATCACAAGGACTCGATAATCACAATAAGACGCTATATACAACTGTGGTAGGTAAAGATATAGCGGCGTACTGACAAGATTTCATATGACTCACACGGCAATATTCTGACTACATCATATCTAAATACTTACCAAGAATCAAAAATGATTCCTTTGACGATTTGTATCTCATTCACGCTTTTAGTGTAGTGGTTTCTGTGGGCACCTGGAATGGCATGGCCACATTGTCCCTTGCACCTGCTTGAGCGGTATTCAAGAGTGATGGTTTAACCGCCCTTTCGATTCATCTGATAGAAAGGTTAACACCCTTTGATGAAGCCATTATTCGTTCTCCGTCGGACGGGTATGGTCAAATCGACCACACTTTTCCATAATTTCTATGGTTAAATGAATTGACCGTCTCTTGCATGGTCGTTTTGACCACATTTTCCATGGTCAGTCACGTTAGTTCTACCTTTTGGAGAAGGCAATTTAGGGTGTATTAATTGAGAAGTCCCACATGCATGCATAATGACAATGCTTCAAGTTCCACATTGCCTGGTCATCCAATATCCACAACGCCCTTTTCTCAGACATCTTAGAATTCATACACACTGGGATGATCTTTAGACAAAGATATGTTGCTATGCTATTCGACAAAATCTATCTGTGTATCGCTCTTATCTAAGCTGCTGCAGTTACATTCTCAGTCATCTCTTTACGCGTGTGACATTTCCAGGATGATGTACGAGAAGCAGGAACCAAAGTTAGTTCAGTAAACCCCTCCGTCTATGAGTTGTTCATCATGCTAATATTGCCATCGTGTTTGGCTGCATTATCGTAACAGAAAAAGCAATTGTTGTTTTGTGTTGAACTTATGTTCGAACCTTTAGCTTGACACTCACATGGAAATAGATTACCGTATAAGTTACAATGGTACGATAGTTTTTGTCTATATTTTTTGTACTATTTTGTAGGGATGACATCTCGTGGCATGTAGCTGTCTAGTTTAATTGAAACGTCATATCTAAGGTGCTGGTTATTTCATGTGGGAGCGAATTCACAATTATAAGTAGGAATTGAAATAATGAAATGCCTTGTTGGATAAAGTGGGGAAAATTCGACAGTGAGACCGGCTATTCAATGAATAATGCAATTTGTGTTTCAGCAACCGAAAACAGAGTGATTAAGTCCTTCTTGTACATGTTTTAGATGGGTAGAAACAGATCGGTGTACTGAAGTGAAATTATTGTACGGTGGAAAAGGTAATTTGGCAAGACCAAGCTATAATTGTATAATTGAATATAGGGGTGGAACATGTGCTGTATTACTCTATCTGTTTGAACACCAGGAATGTTTAAGTTTATTTTGACAACAAATCTTTAAGTGGTCGAGCTTGTTACGTTGAGAGATTGGTGAAGTACCGGTGGCAGATGTAGCACTACCGAAGAAACCTTGAGTGGCGCTTTTCATCCAGGTAATTTTGGCTTAAGCTTAGGAAGGTTAGTTTGATATTTACTCCTCCTCAACCTCCAAATGCATGACAACAATGCGTCTATTTCGACATTCCCTGGTCAGTCCTGGCCCATTAAACCGAGCCAGTACGTTCTTTCTTTAAACCATTATTCGCTCTCATCGTCGGAAGGATATGGTCAAAGTGACCCCACTTTTGCGGTGCAGACTTGACTTGATCGTCTCTTGCAATGCCGTTAGTTATTTGAGCTGATCGGTCATGACAACTCCAGAGCTAGCGTATCTAATTCCGTTTAAGCCGGTGCTAGGGTCCGCGTGGTTACTTCATAGTCTCTACATGAACAAGTGCAGTGGGAGTGCGGCTGAGATCTTAAGGCCACATGCGAGAATCCTTCGTATTCTAGAATCTGTACGTGAGGTACTGAGAACAGCGTCTGATTACTTTTTAATCATCAGACGTCAACTTTACTCACCTATTACATATCTCTCCAATTTGACCATATTTCCCATGTTCAGTGACGTATGTATCATGAAGAAATATTCGCTCGGACAATAACCTTCTGTATTCAAATCCTCGTATCATCCATACCACTGACGTATGATCATAACTGAAGTAAAAACAGTTTTCTGTTGTTCTCGTCATATCCATCACGCGCTGTTGTTACTGGTTCAACGCACAAAACGCAACGCACTGGTTCAATGTATCAAACGGTATGTATCGTTGTTTCAGGGGATGTGGCGAAGTTTGGTACGTTACAGTAATTTTGAAGAGATATACATAAGTGAAATAAGACATTCTCCTGAGGATCGAAAACTCCTTTCAGGATGACACCATATATATATACCAAATTTGAATTAACACATGCTCAGTTTGCACGAGAGAACCGGTCAACAGGTCTCAAGGACACCAGCAAGGTATATCAATTGTTCTCATTGACACTACATTTTTTATAAATATGGATTTCCAGATCGTTTCCCGGGGCGAATTATTTTATTTCCTACTTGTTATTGACTGGGGCCTTGTCTGCTGGAACAAAAGCGAACAATAACGAATTTACTGCACCATGGTGCCCCTTAGTTTTTGGTTTCCTTGGAAAAGGTTATTTCTGTTGACATCGGGATAGTCTGTGGATAGTATGGACAAACTTGCCTTGGACACGATCCAACTAGTCAGCGAGTACTGGCTCTACCTTTTCTGGTTTCGACCACTCAAAACCGTACTGTTCAAATGTGCTTGTCAGCCATGACATTGATGTTACTCGCCTCTCTTTATTTTGATCCCGTCATCAGGAATATTTGAAGGTCCACATTGCATACTATGTCAATGTCACCAGTCTCAATATGTTTACCTGGTTAGACATTAATGATAACAGTAATTACCTGGTTAGACATTAATGACATGAGTTGATAGTTAAAACATGGGAAAATTTAGCGATTAAGTGAAATAAACGTTTTGTTTGCGGTATCATGAAAATCAATGAATATCTTCAGATAAGGGACGAAGAGTTTTTTCTGTTCTATAAACAAGTGTTTGTATCTATCTTTGTAACGATCCCGACTAGTGATGTCCTCTCGCCAGTCAAACACAATAGTAGAATTTCAACAATTCTTCGCATCTATCATTATTATAATAATGAACTTTCTTTACCCTCGGTAGCCAATCTTCCACTGGGCCGAGCACATTCATACACAGATATATATCTCATAATCATACATCTGGTTTTTTGGTGTGGGAGGAAAGCCGGAGTACCCGGAGGGAAACCCACGAGCACGGCCTGGGACCAGGAACCCAATCTCTCATACGACCGAGTCGACGCCGTGCGGAATCGAACCCGGGCCGCATTGGTGAGAGTCCTAGATGATAACCACTGAACTAACCGTATCAAGGAGACAGAAGATAATATCGTGTTGCATAGCTATTCGACAAAGTCGCTAGATGTATCACCCTTATGCTGCTCTTACAGTCTCAGTCGATCCTTCACACCTGTGTCATTTTCCGAATGATGTAGAAGCAGGAGCCACAGTTAGTTTTGTAAACGCCTGTGTCTAGCAGTTGATACTCGTGTAAATATTGCGAACGTGTTACTCTGTATTATCCTAACAGATTCTAGGGGATCTCATACATGTATTACACAAAATGTTTCGAAGTAAAATCTTTTAAATCGAATTACGCATTCCCACATATTGTTCAAGATTTGTTTTTGTATGATATATTTCACAATTTATGTACCACTCATGCACAATGTACTAGGAATGTCAACTGTGAACGCATGCCAAGATTTAGACAACTCTGATCCACTATCCCAAACACTATCCACTAAGAACTACGTATATAGTATGTAGTAAAAATACTACAGCCATCGCACTGCAGTATACGGTACATCATTTGCACGATTACTTCACACGATATCCGCAGCCTGATAATCATTTAAAAACATTATATGTCGGCTTGCTTTGCTGCACGTACGTGGAGAACGGTGTGAAGATGTGTTTGTGTGTGTGGGGGGAGGGGGGGGGGAGGAGGGTTCGGAGTAAATTGGACAGCTGGTTGTAAATATATAGGTGCCCTCCGCGTACGCATTTTGAGATGGACGGAAACAATACTGAAGCGATATTATTGTAGGGAATAGAAGACAATAATTTAGCAAGAGCAAGCTATAATTGAGTGAGCGAGAGAGTGAATAGAAATTAACGTCGCTTTCAACAATATTTCAGCTATATCGCGACGAACCAACTAAGCACCACCCATCTAAGTTGCGTTTCTGCTACCTCAAAAGAGAAATCTTGGAAGCAGCATGGAACCAGACACCCTCCATCCACCCTATAAAACACCGAGGACAGCCCACAAGACACAAACAGGACGCTTACATGGTACAATAAAGACAAGTGATATCACAGTGCTAGACATCACATTGTCAAGTTCCTTTGCTTCTCAGCAAAACGCATTGAAGCAACAGGAACCCGAGCCCACCCAAGCTATAATTGAGTATAGGTGTGGAAGATACGCTGTATTTCTTAATTGGATGCAGAGCAAGGACGTTTTGCTTGTCGGCAACAAAAATTCATCAAGCCAATGACTCTTTTATGTTCGCGCGCTACTTACGTTGATGAAGTACGGGGAATCAGACCAATTTAGCGCGACCGAATCCACTTTGAGTTGAACTATCCAGGTTAGTTTGCACGGAGATTGGAGAAGGCAACATGATACATACTCTTCCTCGTCAAGTCATAAGTGCTTGTTAAATATGAAATACGACATTCCTTATTTAAACCTGATCTATCACAAGGACACAATAATTACAATTCGACGCAACATACAAAGGTGGTGGTTAAAGATGCCGGCGTACTGACAAGAAGTCACATGACCCTACAGGCAAATATTCAGACTGCATATCTAAAAGCATCACAAGCCCAAAGCAATATCCTTCTGATGATTTGTATCTCAGCCACGCTTTTATTGTGGGTTTTCATGTGGACATCTTCAATGACCTGACTATATGGCCCAAACACCGGTTTGAGCGATATTAAATATAAATGTTCAAGAACAATAAGGTAGTAGGATACGCAACACTGAAAAATTTACGTATACGGTCATGCTAACGAAATTGTACCTCATCGATTCCCTACTAAACTATAAACTGACACATTTCGGCAAGAAGTAGATTAACTCAAGTGCTGCAACGTAACAAACATCTTTACAAGTGTTGCCCATCTAAATTTTGAGTAATACACGCTCGTGCTTTTTGTCTTTCTTCTCTGTTTTGAGAAAACGGTACACAGACACCCTAGGCACCGGCAGTCATACCTAATTACATCCCAAGAATACAAAATGATTCTTGACTGATGGCGATTTGTATCTGTCTTGCTTTTATTACGGTTGTTCATGTGGACACATTGAAGGGCATGACCACACGGTCCAAGCACCGACATGAACGGATCGGGTCTGAGCGGCCGCTCTTTTTTATCTTTGCTATGGTCAATTGTGCCCATTTGGATGGTCGTTTTGACCACCTTTATTATGGTTATCCACATATGTACCATAAAGATCGCTCGGACAATATCCTTCAGAAGGAGTAACCGTGGGACTCCACAGTGGATTCAAAACCACAATCGCACTCTATACAACTGATGCCGTGATAACAATGAAAGTGAAAGTCCCAATTCTCGTTCATTTCCTTCACGCTTTTAAACTATTCGAATCGAGTGCTCAGCGATGGCATGCACGTAAGATATACCTGACACACTGTACATGTATATATACAACTCTACTGAGGATGTAGCCAATTCTGTTACGTAACAATTATGTTGAAGAGATACAGAAATATGAATTAGCAATTAAACATATAAACATGCATAAGCCAAAAAAATGAACACCAGCTCACTCGTGAAGTAGAGAAATGGTTACCGGCTTCCAACGCTGCCAGCAAGGCAACCAGAATTGTTCAGATATCTTGCTCCAGATATTTTACGAACTTGCCTTCAGCGTGTGATATCTATTACCAGATTGGATAAACCGTGTAGTTGAACTATAGTTTCCACAAGAAAGTCCTCTGCACCGAAATTATTGATATATAATTACACTTGAGAAATGATAAATTCTCATGAAAATCTAGGTACATCTTTGGAATAAGGGACTTTCATTTTCTGTTCTATGAAACCAAATTTGCGCCTATCTTTGTGACGATCATGAGTGGTGATGTCTGACTACAACGATCAATCACCGTCAGAAGACAATAGCAAACGTTTAACAATTTGCCATATTTTAACAATTTGTCATTTCAAAGGGGCGATCTTGGCATTCATACACACTGGGATCTTCTTTAGACAATGTCCTTATACTGAAGTGCTTGACAAAGTACATGTATCGAGATGTGAACTGCTAATTCTCATTCGTCCCAAAGACCAAATATGAATATAAGCATAAGCGGGAGGTCATGAGTGTGAGTATGGCAAGAAACTTAGAATATCCACAAGATTTAATTTACCAATGTTATACATGCATAATTTTAATCTGAAAATAATTGGTGGATAGTGACTGGCGGACTAGCGAACCAGTCAGAATGATCGATATTTTTCAATAATCTGCTTGTAAAATTTCTACCGAATGGCATATTCAATATCAATTTGTTGTCATTTATTGAATTTTTCTCATACGAAATAGGTTTTTGCAGTTATTGTCGAGGGAATTCTTTAATAGAGGACGGTTGAATATTGAATGCTGTATCTGACGCAAGCTAGGTACAATGTACTAGAACACATGTGAGTAGGAAATGAGTAGGAATTGAAATAACGAACCACGTTTGTAGAAGGAATGCCTGATTATATATAAGAAGTGGTGGTAGTTCAACACGAAGATGTGTTGTATAATAAATTATGAAATTTGAGGCTTACCTTGGCAACATCAATCGAAAACAGAGTAATTGAGAGCAGGCGGGGATCTGCATGTGAATATCTATATTTCCTCCGAAAATAGTTCGGTGTACAGAAACGAAATTATTGTGCAGGAGTGAAAAGAACAATTTAGCAAGAGCAAGCTTCAAGTGAACACTAAATGTATCAGACATGCCCTCACGCCCTTCTCCTTAAACTTTCTACGCGATCTCCGCTGCGACAAAATATGACATTCACTGAAGTTATCACCTATCATTTTGGGGTCATTGTTGAGCCTATTTTCATGCTCTTCCAAGCAACGGTTTATTTGGTAAATACAAAATGGCGGCCTAGATGGTGTGCCTGAAAAGTGGCGTTTCGACGTTTTCGTTCAAATTATTTGCATTTTCCCTCATGGAAGTGCCCGATTTTATTTAATTTCTCATAAGTTAGCATGAATGGAAAACCTTACCGATGTGGTCTGTACGCGGTTATAGAATCACGGTTTGCAAGGTATTTTTAACATTAAAAGCACACGTTAGTGAAAATATATTATGTCATCTAGACGTTCTATTGCTTAGAATTGAGTTATGGCTGCCAAATTCTAGATATTGTATAAATCTTCCTGAAATATTGCTAGTTTATTGTTATATAATCGCAGGAACATGGACACGGGATTGATTAGTGTTATTTGTCTATATTTTCTTTCTGTGTGTTTCGATCTGATTATTCTAATATGCTATCACAGTATCCCAAGGATGAAAAATTGCCCTCTCGTGAGAAATGAGTTGGGTGTAACCAGATTTTGTGAGTGAAAAGTCACGATTGAAAAGTCTAAATCTTCTCGATAAAAGAGCTTCATTAAAATACAATAATACAATAGCTATAAAAATACTTAGAATGAATTTCACTGTTAGATATAAAATTAAGACTGAAGTAGTATCTTGTCCAATACATACAGCTCATGTCAAATTTATATTTTGCTACATGGGCTATTAGATAGACTGGTTTTCAGTAAAATGCCTTGTTGATCTAAAATTTCCAGGGTTGATAAATAATTGAAAAATTAATTCGCGCTTAAAACACGGATTTCGTGTTATTAGTGTTTTCCCCGCGATTGTGGGATCTGAATCCGCGGAATTCACTCGAAAATAATGTGACCTCACTGTGACGTCATCAGACGTGGTACAGTGCATGCATGCAACTGTGTCTGCAGTATGAACGGAGCTGTATGACCAAACGTGCCGCTTGGTAGTAATATGTTCTTAGGAATGTTGCCCTGAAGTGGTGCCCTATCACGTGACTATGCGAGATGCGGGAAGGGTGTATGGGGTCGAGTAATGTGCTGTTATGTATTTCATATGCGATAGCTTACTATTCATGTCGTATGTAATGAGTACGAAACCTGACAAGATTATCTGTCTACACCTGCGAATTCGACAGAGTTTATGTCACTGTTATTACGTCGACGAATATAGTTTTTGACGTTTTGTTTCAGTATAATGGGCACGTTGCGTATTATTTCCCACGTGTAATTGGTGGCAATATGTGATGAAACAAAAAGCCACGAAAGCATATTTCACCCCTCGGCCACTCTTCGTAACAATGGTAGAAGTGTCTTGAAAATTGTCAAACCTACGCAGATACAGACAGTAGTTAGGATGAATTGCAATAATTCTGTGAATATATATATATTTTGTAAATTAATATATCTTCAAAAACTTTCCTGTATTGTGGAACTCTGATTTTTAATCCATCTACGTGGATTCTCTATCGATGCTTCTGTGACGTTCGAGCGGTCAGAAAACGTCTATCTTTGCGGTGTACACGAGACTTGAGGCGGCCTGGTCTCAGGCCCCTGTGACAAATTGTAAGGCTGATGTGAACGCAGTCTCGTATGACTGGAATTGGCCAACGAGGAAGGTCCGATTCAACCTGTCACCTTGTCTGGATCGAGGAGGTAGGATGGGAGGGACCTGTAGAAACAACTAAGGCAATAATAAAGTAATAATATTGTATTCTGCAATGTACACAGCTCTGTACGCGCACAATACCTGTAATAAAGATCCCTACTCTAGAGGTAGTTATCGTTAAGTGTTATCTTTATCTTAAGAGAAAGACGAATAATATACAATATATATATGAGACCCTATCTATGACGCGTCACGGCCCAGTCTCGTCCAGACTGGCTCTCGTCGTGGTATGGTACGGCGTCTCTGGTTCCCCTCCGGTCGTAGGCGTAGCCCCGGACTGTATGGAATGTCTACCGTGTCTAAGATTACACGGCCCAGTTCATCTAAGCGTTATTAATCGTCTCTGGAATCCTCTCCGTATCACTGCCTCTCCTGGCAGTAGCCCTTCGGCGGCGTCGGCCCGTACGGCACACCACAGCGTCTTCGGCGGCAGCCCCTTTCGGCTCGGCAGATCTCATGTCTTCGGCGACCCGAATTCGGCGGCGACCCCTTTCGGCTTGGCAGACTTCACGTCTTCGGCGGCCCGACTTCGGCGACCCGTCTTCGGCTCGGCAGACCTCACGTCTTCGGCTGCCCGAATTCGACGACCCGCCTTCGGTGACCCGTCTTCGGCCCTCACGGCGTTGACCCGAGGATGAGTTAATAGGCTCAGATTGTCTGCATATATATGTGGTAATAATGCCCTGGTCTCGGGGGCGTATTATTACCTTACAGTGTAATGTCAATTAATATCAATGATTTGTAATAGAATTCAAAGACTTGCGGCAAAGCATAATTCGAGCCCTGCGGCAGTGTAAATATGTACAGTGGATGTAAGCTTGTGTTATCAGTTACTCCTAGCCGAGGCCTGTGAGTAACTAATGTAGGTGAGTGTGATTAGCTCTATTCCGTCCCTAAGGCCGACGATCTTGTATGTGAGCAAATATATGTAATCATGTAAAATGGTATTTGTGTGATGAGCTGCAGTGTGGCATATTTGATGCTCTGTATTCCCCGTTGATGGACATCTCGTCTTCAGATACTGTGCGTGTTAGTATCTTATCCCCGTCTGGCGGTTCGTCTCGTCATCAGATACTGTGCGTGTTAGTATCTATTATCCCCAAGCTATGGCTTAGCTCTCGGCTTTCCAACCCTTCGGCGGATGGTTCGGCGCTGTTTCGGCAGTCAATTCGGCACTTTCGGCACTTTCGGCGCATCTGCGGCGATCCTGTCTCTGTGCTCTCCCGCACGATGTTTACCCGCCGATTGTCTGAGACAGAATGCCGAACGTCCATTCTCTGCGTCTTATATAGCCTCTGGCTCCCAAAATCCATTGCGCGCCCAAACATGGCAGCCCCCATAAAGCGAAAGTATAGACTCAGGCGGTGTTGGATTTCGTGTCAGATCAACAGAGTTCGACTTCTCTCGCCCGGTTTCGGTGCAAGATGCGTGTCAGGGATATTTACACGTCCCTCGCTGAAAGTTTCAGCGCACAGTTAATACAGGTAAGTCGAATATCCACCATTATCGGTCCATTCACATTGCTATTTAGAATGTCAGCGTAGAACGAAAATGACATTCTCCAGGTCACGGGCATTTTCGTCACACTTCGTTAGACGCAAAACATTTAGCGAGTCGTCTTATTGGCACGAAACGTACGGTATGCGTAATTTATGTCACAAGGTTCTGCAGCTAAAAAGTGAAGATATTCCCCAGAACAGCAGTAAGGCCAATACATCACATCAAACATCATTACAGCTTATATGTTATTAATCGATTGTTTTCGTATTGCCTTCGTACTGACCTGAGGGTCGCCGTATTGGCCCGAGGCCGCAGGCCGGGGGCCAATACGGCAACCCAAAGGTCAATACTAAGGCTATACGAAAACAATCGATTCATAATATTTTTATTAATTGACATTTACTGGCCGTGTTCTTGTTTTTCCGAGCTTGAGTGGCAGCATCCGTTTCTTGATCTGTAACAGATTTAAATCGTTTTAAATCATCTCCACATATCTCCTCAAGTTCTAAAATTCCACCCACGAACCCTTGAATAACACGCTCTGCGCTCGCCATCGCGCTGAACAAACAACACTGCTGTCGTCTGTTTCTCCAGTCGTCGGTCCTTACTGCTTGTTACGGCTGCACTCGTTGACCTCGGCCAATACAACATTCAACCCGGCCAATACAGCTTTCATCTCGGCCAATACAACTCGGCCAATACAAGTCGAGTTCGACATGACGTATGCACAGGCCGGTTTACACTGTATTCGGGTAATAACATACACAGTCAGTTAATAAAATTCGTTATGTGGCACTTGTACAAAAAAAATATTACATGCCTCCTAATGACCCAAGCTTTTCCATAACGACATGTCCGCAGGGGTGAATTCTCCCTGTGTGGTAAAAATATTTGATGGTATACAGGTCCTTTCAGCTTAGGGGAATATATTGTATCATATGATAATTAACTACACGGGTAGTTATCATCACGTGACTTACATCCAACATTTGTTACACTACATGTATTGTCCATTCTGAAATTATGCGTGTACGTTGCAATATAGTAGGGATTTAGAAAATATGTTAGCTATGAACTTGGGTGTCTTCGTCATTAGAAATTATGTAGCCTTGAACTTGGGTGTCTTCGTCATTAGAAATTATGTAGCCATGAACTTGGGTGTCTTCGTCATTAGAAATTATATAGCCATGAACTTAGGTGTCTTCGTCAGGTTCACAAAGACAGCAAGAGCCAAACATGGCTTTACCACCAACGCTCCATTCAGTGTTTCCCAAAATCTTTGATAAATATCATGCACTGAAGGCAAAATACGATCGTAGCGTGCAAGATCTTTGTCGCTACGTTTCATAGCCTGTATCAAATTCCGCTCAACCCGGGGTTAGGGACCATTTGAATATCATGTGTCTTACATCTCCATGGTGTTCATATGAACAAACACAATCAAAGCGTGACTGAGATAATACTCTGACTGAGATAATACTCTGGAAAGGACTTGATATTCATTTGGCTAAAGAAGAATGGTCAGTGATTAGGATTTTCTGCGTAGGACATGTCTTGCTGACGTCACTGAATACTGTTGACCGCTTCTTTCTTGCAGGAAGCCATCTTGTATTTGTATTATTTCTATTTCAGACACATTTGGAATTTGGAGCTGTCATACGAAGTAGGTCTTTATATTATTGATGGGGATTTTTTTTATGGACGACGGCTGAATATTGAATGTCGGATCTGACGCTTGCTACCGGGACTACGTCAGTAAACCGACATTTGCGATTCGGATTTTATTTCCAGTTTCAATGGTTTCAATTCTTTTATTATCCCCAATGGCCTAAACTTTTGATACCTTGACTGTCAAAGGCTTCTTAATTACCATAAGCGTGATGAATTTCTGAAGTTTTATCAGAATTCACATCCATGTTCTGGAGTAATAGCACAGGCAATGTTTTCTTGTCTATGGGGCCACCGTGTCGTTGACCATCGACCTGTCTGATCTTTGACAACTTCAGTACCTGCCATATAGTCTCTCACTGATGTATCTGCTAAAAAAAATCCTTATTTTGGGGGGGGTGGGGGGGGGTCAAACTGATTTTGACCTTTGTCCTGAATTTTGGATTTGATACGCCCCATCTGAGATTCCCCATGTTTATCCTGGTGAATTTCAAGGAGGAGACGAAGGAGAAGAATAATATGCATTACATATGACTTAAACAAATAATATGATGCGAAAAAAACGATGTTAATGCCGAACATAACGACAAAGACGTATATCTGTATAAACGATCGGCGGAGAGTTAAATTACATGTAGCAATAAGTTTTAATAATAATTTACTACTGTACGAAATTCAACATAGAACAGAGAAAAAAACAAGATCAACTCTACCGGAACATGTGAACAAATGTACGGATAAATAGATCTGGTATAGGCATAAAGACAGTGATTGTACTTTTTCATGCCTATTATACTGTTAAGGATGTCGTCTGACGTTGACCGAAACCACTGGTATGCCGTTTATTGCTCCTGCTAATAGTATTTCACTCGTTTCTTTGTTTTATTGATAGTTATTTGATGCCGTTTACAGTAGTTTGCTTGATAAACAGTCTCTCTGTGCCACCCTGACACATGACTGCGAGTCAATGCATGGCGACGAACCGGAAGTTAATCTGACAGACTAATACAGGAATGTCATGCCATCTTTCAAACATGTGCACAAATGTGGATTGATACGTATACTGTCTTATATATTTCTTTCAATTCATACATAGTGTTGTAATAGGTTTAGAATGACAAGCTAATATTCTCCCATTTGTTGAAATTAACCATTGATTTGCTTCTATGCTGCGTTTTGTTTCACGCAAACTGTCTTCTTTATATCTGGTACGAAGGACATCGTACGTTAAGGTAGACAAACCGCCCCAGATGAGGTGCAATTGTAAATGAAAAAGGTAACTTTAAATATGAAATGCACGTACCGAATAACATAAACTATCACATTTTCTTGATCTCTATTGAAATATTGCGAGCATGAGTGCCACGGTTTTTAACAAGAACTCTCCATAGTGGCAGGTTTGTATGAAATTGACAGTTTTGGGCTGAAAATTTACGGTTTGCCTTCTTGAAACACAAGAAGATAAAAGATAACAACAAAAACATTCACACATAATAATCCTCTTTTGAATCCCTAGTGGTCCAGCAAACCACTTCTTGGTTATCGCTTATCTTCATATTAAAGTGAACGTAAAGGCTGAGGCAACATGCACTCTGTGGGAAAGAGCTACATTGAAATACTGGAATAGCAGCAACAAATATTTTTGGGCATTTTTTTGCACCGAGTAGGAACGAAATTATCTCCGTTGTATTATTGTTCCCCGGCTGCCGCCATGCTGGCTATCTCACATCAGAGCAGTGACGTTGTATCACTTTGGAGCTCTCTACTTCGTGAAGTTAGAAAGCGTAAAAAGCATGTAAACATAGCGACGTACGAGGAGGCTAGCCTGACTTCAAGTTCTGACGAAGAGACAAATGAAGGTTTACAGGGTTACCAGTTTTAACCAAAACGCTCCGATGTCGACGAAAGTAGTGAGTAGTTCATGGAACGTTTCAGGTCAGTAAACACTTGCTGGAGACACGCAACACGGTCAAAACACGCTTGAAACAGCCGAGCTCTCCACCTCCACAATCACAATTCGTGCTACAGCGATGCCAACACAAAGTGATACTACGTCACAGGAAAATATCACGTGCTCCATACAAGCGTTTTCATTGGCGCAAGGCTAATCAATAAACTGATATGGCCGACTCCAGTCGCTTGTTGCATCAGTCAATAATTCCCGTGTTTGGAATTCTTTTTTTGGGAGGGAAAAAATCACAAAAAATATTTGTTGCTGCCAAATGATACTTTTAATATAGTGCTTCCACACAGTGCCTGTGTTGTCGCAGCCTTTACGTTCACTTTAAGAAATGAAACTTTATGGAATATTGTTTTGTTGATTTGGTGTTCAATTTCAAATACGATAATTGGAGTTATTTGTTAATTATTTGATTGATGGTCCCAAAATATTCGTAAATTTTTTTTTAAATAATTTTATGCATTTTTCGATTTTGCACCATGATTGCAATATATATGTCAATATTTGTTTGTAGAATGAGTGCTTCCTTATGGTCTCAATATCTCAATATTTAATATTCCGCAAATATTGCGAAGTTTTCTCTCTCCGTGCTAGCTTTGTCCGAATGACTAGAGATTTGCACACAACAATATCTGGACTGATTTGATCAACTTAGCATTTAGTAATATCAGACCATGGGCACAGCAAGCTGGTTCTGTTCGGTGAATTTGTACGTATCTATGTATATATGTCCATGATGAAGAATATTTATTACCCGTTGGGATATAGGCGATATCAAAAATGGTCTCGTAGCATTTACTAGATCCTGTGTTGAATGAGATGATTTTAATCAACGTCACAAAACATTGTTGCAGAAACTTATAAAACAAGGTTATATCACCAAGCGCCTCCTCTCAAAGTTCCTCAAATTTGGCGATACATATCGCTTGCTGATAGCAAAATACTATAGTATACTAGTGTAACATCCATATCAGGTTTACTAGTATAGGCCATGTATCCCTATGGACCATAGGAGTAGACTTTCAAATCTAGTGAAGGCGGATATATATTATTCAAAGCATAGCAAATCTGACATACCTGGACACAATTGCAATTGCAATAGCAGTTTGATTACGTTACTCCTGATTATTTTCAGTCTTGTTATGTACCGTGAAATGTTTGATCTCTCTGAAGGTTTGTCTGCACAGAATTACTGGAAGATAAATGAACCAAAACTTTATCATAAGCCAGCTGTTCGCTGTAAGCCAGAACAACCCGAACAGTTTCCACTAATAGTGAGAAAGCGGCAATGATGATTGAAGTATAGATAGATATCCGGTGGAACGTTCGTAATACAAGTCTTGGTTTCGTGTTTGACTTGTAGTACACCGTACAAGAAACAAACCAAAACAAACGAACGCTCTTCCCGAAAACGGATCTCCTCGTGGTGGATTGGTTAAACAAAACACCGCATAAAAGGACCTCGTACGATAAGATGGACAAACGGGCCCGGTGAGCAGTCCATTCACAACGGATCACGCGACTCCAGTGGAATTGAATAGCACCGTAATGGCCAGTCAAAATAAATGTACGCAACATAAGCTTCTTGAAAGAGAGATAGGGTCTACTAGTATATGCAGTTTTGTAAGATGTAAAGCAAGACAGCATATCTTCTATCTATTGTAACGAAAACACTGAGATTCACGGTACTATAAACATTGTCGTTGGTATTATGATTTGGGGAAGTTCTGTTTCAAATGCAGAAACCAAAGAATGAGGAAGTTTGTGACTCTAACCTGTAATATGCTATATTGTTCACGAGATACAATGTAAGTCCTGTTTGGTACTGTTGGGAAACAGTTTTGCATAGGAAGACTGATCGTAATACTCTTTGTGAGTATAACGCATATCCAGGATGAACGAGCAAGATGAAATGCATTCTCGACCAGTTGGAGGATGGTATCGACTATTTGGTCGGTTTGCTAGCTGATTCCGCGCGAAAGCATGGATATAAGGACTAGATACAATGTACTATGTGAGTAGGAAATGAGTAGGAATGCTTTATTTTATATTAAAAGTAGTGCAAATTCAATACTGAGACGTGTTGTGTAATAATTTGCGAGATCAGAGGCTTACTTTGACAACGATAACCGAAACCAGAGAAATTGAAAGCGCGCGGGGAGCTGCATGTAAATATCTCTAGCACATCTGCGTACAAGTGTGTTTGTTTTAAATTGGTAGAAAAACGTTCGGTGTACTGAATCCAAATTGTTGAGACGTGAAGAGAATAATTGGCAAGACCAAGCTAGAGAGGTAAGTAATAGGAAGGAAAATTGATGACGTCTGGCGACTAAAAAGCATCTAAAAAGCGACTAAAAGACTCCACAGGAAAACCGCCAAAGGCACCTTACATTTAGACTAGAATACGGAGGATTCTAGGACGTAGCCTTAATATCTCAGTCGCGCTTTCATTGCGGTGGGGCATGTGGAAATGACGATACAGCTCACCAATCCCCAGTGTACGAGTTGTCACAGCGACACAGCAAACCAATTACCAAAATACGAGTTGTCAGAGCATTTCCATCTCTAGATTTGTATCTAATACCGCATATGCCGGTGCTAGGGGTCGTGTGGTCATGTCATCAGGTTGCCACATGAACAGATACAATAAAAGCGTACCTGAGATACAACACATATCACGAATCGTTAGATTCTTGTTATGTGCTTTAGAACAGGTTAACCGGAAGACTACTGTGAAGCCATGTGGCTCTGTAAGTATGTCGGCACCTCTTCCCACTTCTCTTAAATGCGTTGTAAGTCACCTGATTCTTATGAACTTTTGGTACTCCGACAAACGGTTTCTCTTCGGCTTTCTATTATCAACGAGGAATTCTTTATTGGACGACGGCTGAATATACTGAATGTTAGATATGACTGATTCGTTTCGTGGTCTAATCAGGCAATGGGGTCTTTCTTAAGCTTTCTCTGCGCATACTTCTAAGATGAATCTCTTTGCATATCACTCCAATCTTCGCGGGGATGAACTTTGTCCCGATGAATTCAGCGGCTTGGGTTCTACGAGGGGGTTGGATCAGTCAGTTCGAAGTTTTTGTAAGGCTAATATTTTTCCCTTATTATTACATGATGTCTGTTTATTTCTTGGCTCTCAGAGCGCCATTTTCCGCATGTCTCGCTCGATCGTGGTAACGAAATCATCTTCAAGGGTTATTATGGGGTAGGGAATAAACTGCGGCCATTGAAAAGTAGAGAAATTTAATCACTTGTTGGGATCGTCGAGTTCTGGAGAACGACTGACTTTGTATGCAGTTTTCTTTGCTTTGGTGGAGCGGGGGATGGACTTACATTTCTACTTTGGAAGTTTGTTTAAAGGTCCCGCAGTTCAACAATCGGGATATTGTCACCACTAGAATTAATGCCAAGACATTATTTCGGATATATTCTATTACAAACGAGCGCAAAACTTTGCCCATAGCGCAATAACTACATGTATAGACGCGCGTCTTCTGGAGTGAATTTGGGTGCCGGTGCTAGGGGCCGTGTGGATACTTCATAATCTCCACATGACCACCTGCAATAAAAGCGCGACTGAGATACTAAGACTACGTCCGAGAATCGACCAAATTCTCGAGTCTGAATGTAATGCTTTCCTGTGGCGTCATATGTTTGCTTTTTAGTCGCCAGACGTCGTCAATTTTTCCCACCTCATGCACATCGCTCCAATTCAATCCCTGTAGTAATTAGCATATGATGGAGCACAGACTCTAAACGACGATCCCTAGTCACGTGACAAGGCGGTCACATTATTGGTCACATTCTACCCAATTTGAATAAATATGTTATTCAACATGTTCTCCATGAAATGATCTTTTAACGTGAAATTTGAAAATGGCTGTTAAATTTTTGTTAGGAAAGAAGACTTGCTATAATTAGGAAATGAAACCACCAAAAACCTACTAAAGTCACGAGTGATTGTTAATGTTGAACATAAAGTGATATACATATCCATGTTTTCGAATAGTAGCGCGAATATGGAAATTTCTACTAGCAAAACAGTAATCTGGTATGTAAAGGGCAAGGTATAACCGGAAAACGTAAATAAAAGTGTAGATAGGGTAAATATTTGTAGTGGGTGCATCATCACCTCGCTGAAGATAATTTTCCTTACACTCCCTCAAACTGTTTCCCGTCGACATGGTCAATGATATCGTCAGACGTGGGACAGAAACGTATGATATGCCTTTTATATCGTGACACTGATTCTTGACGACGATTCTGATGAATCAATGCTGGAACTTCATGCCGTCTTTTCAACATCACCAAGAATGTTAAGCGATGGTACCTTTCAATTGTTCATTTCGCATATATGCAATATTTGCATGATGATCCGAGACAACGAATGTCAGGTAATGGCAAGATATTGTGCTCCAGGGGGCACAGCCTCCAAGAGTGTAATGCCACGCCAATATTTGGCATATACTGTCAAGTGTCTATCATGTAACTAATTTATCCAATGGTCATCTCTGGGGCTTCGCCCCTTCGGGATAATATCTTGCCAATATTTGGCATACATTATCTCGTGTCATCATGCAACTATAACATAGACGCGCGACAGCATGCATGTTGGGGTGAATTCAAAATGTGTGGTAATTAGCATTTGGTGGGGCACAGACTCTATACGACAATCTTTTGTCACGTGACAGATTATTATCGGTCACATTATGATATTCTTCATGTTCTCCATGAAATGATCATAAAACGTGAAATTTGAAAACAGCTGTCCCTATTTTTGCATAGGAGCCGAGAACTGCTATACATGTAACTAGGATATTTCGATAAACCTACATAAGCCCATAACTGATTGTTAATGTTGAGCATAAACTTTAGATCTATACTATTATATATATCAATGTTCTCAAATAGTAGCGCGAATATGGAAAGTTATAATAGCGAAACAGTAATCTGGTATACAGAGGGCAAGGTATAACCGGAAAACGTAAATATAAGTCTATGAAGGGTAAACATTTGTAGTGTGCTCATCATCACCTCATTAAATACATTTTTTTTTCAATTCACTCCTCCGAACTGTTCCCAGCCAATGATATTGTCTCACGTCCCGTTTCTGTTCATAAAAAATTGTTTGGTTATTCGTTTTGTTGATGACTTGAATTTTCTTCTATTGATGATAGCTTGCCTATTCTAGCATGACTGCCATACACTGATTCTTGGCATCAACTGAATTTCATCTTATAAAACCAGTGCTGGAACATCATGCCGTCTTGTAAACATCATCAAAAATGTTGATCGGTGGTATCTTTCTTTGGCTTTAGTTTGATATTTCATATATATGGGACTGTACAGGCGCTTGCGATTTTGGATATAAGCCATGCTAACTTTGTTTCAGAATTGTCGGAATACCACATAATATGCTGACTGTAATTTTTACGTAAGTTTGACAGTCATAATATCTATGTTTACGTGTCCATTTGTGTTTGTTTTCACGGAAACTGTCTACGGCATCACTTGTTTTTTGTTACGGTGTTTTTCTTAGCTAGCCCACCACGAAGAGATCTGTTTCTTTTCCCACCAGGAAGAGTATTTGTTGTTTGTTTGGTTTGTTTTATACACCGTCTACTCCGTGACACACACAAACAACATAAGCTTTCGCGGGCGTCTCGTCAATACCTCATCATTCCATCATCATTGCTCGCGAGCTCACTCCCTCTTACGCTGACATGAGGCTGGAGCTCAAAACTGATCCACACAGATTTGCATAGCCGAACATCTTATGCCGAATCGGAATCTATTTACATGTCCGTAAGGTCAAGATTTGATGGTCAAATTCAAAATAACGGCCATATGAGGTCATCTGACAATCACAGTTTTTCGTGTTGCTCGTAAAGTTCAAGGCATTATCCCGAGCTCAGTGTGCAAATTTATATAAAAAAACGACAGAACTCTAAGCATAGCCTAACATCTTACACCCATTTTAAATCTATTTCCATATCCCTAAGATCAAGATTTGATGGCCAAATTCAAAATAACGGCCTTATTGGGTTGAAAATCACACTTTTCATGTTGCACGTTCAATGCATTGTTCTTAGCGCATTAAGTAAATTTATCAAAACCGAGGGATCTCCAAGCATAATCCAATAGCCTATTATTGAATCTTTACAAATCCTTAAGATCAAAACTTGGTTGTCAAATTCAGGATTGTGGACAGATGAGGTCATCTGAACATCATACTTTTTCATGTTCAAGGCACGATTCTTTGGAAAAAGAGATGCTACGATAAGGCGGCATTTGGCCTATACGTGGTGCGGTTGAAATAAAAAAATAAAATGTCATCAAAATAATTTTTTTTTAAATGTAACTGCAAGAGGAAATACATGTACACAATATGTGAAAGTTCTAGCTCGATTGCGTTATGATTATAGTTATGACATGAAATTGACATCCGTAGCATGTGCTATCTCGTGAAAAAATGGGTCTAAATCGAGTCATTTAAACACACATTTAAACACAATGGACCCCTCGCAACAAAACGCCATTCAACCTGGTGATGTGCGGTGACTTCACTCCACTGCAGGAAAATTTTCTTGGTCCAAGCGATCCTTCGTGTCTAAATATGTTTTAAATGACTCGATTTAGACCCTTTTTTTTAAGGAATTGCACATGCTGCGAATAATATATAATATAATCATAACGTCATTGAGCTAGAACTTTCACATAATGTGTCCGTATATTTTCTCTTGCCGTTACATTAAAACACAACTATTTTTAGGACATTTTATTTTTTTGATTTCAATCGCACCACGTATAGGCCAAAATGTCGCGTCATCGTACCATCTCCTTTGTCAAAACCGAAGCGACTAACACCGTAACCAAATACATTAGTCCATTTTGAATCGATTTTCTTTAACCTACATATTAAAAACGATTTCTACTCATTTTGGACCTCATTGGACCAAAAAAATGACTGTATTTCTAATTATTAACGTGTTATCTATGAACACTATAAACCCTACACTACATTCTAGATTTTTCCAGGAAGTGGACGAAATATGGCTATATTGGGTTATTTTAATTGATTTTTTTCAGAAAATATGGCGTAAATTCGAAGGGAAGAAAATTGGTCGCGGCTTAAAATTGCATAACTGGATTGTATCTTGAATTAATGGTATGATCATTCCCGTCCATACTTTTAGATGGGTTTTCTGGAGGATTTGGCAACTACTACAGACAGAAGAGCCGAAATGTCACGAAACGAAGCGCTGTGACGATGTCTTTGTGACATTGTACTTTCCGTTTGTTTTCCACTCACATACATCCTGGGCATGCGCGACGCACAGCTACATCTGGTGGCGAAAAAACCTTCACCTGTCGTCACTTTTTTACGCGGTGATGAAGGACGATGAGTATCAGTCAGTCATCATTACTGCTCTCCCACCATTAGTGGAAACTGTTCTCATCTCTTCTGCCTTAGTGGAAACAGTTGACTTGTGCTACCGCGAGCAATTGAAGAAATTCACCAGTACTTTACATATATAGGGCTTCATATGGACCAACATGTTCTATCTTCATCGTATTGGAGAGCCATAATTTCACGTCGACTATAGAAAAAGAGGGACGGTTAATTAATTTTGAAACAATTTAGAATATACATACATGTATCTCGTACATACACATATCTCCTATACATCTTGTACAGGCACATATCTCTTATACATAACTCTTGCATGCACACATCTCGTATACATAAAAAGTGTAAGCACATATCTCGTATACACAACTCTTACATGCACATATCTCGTTTACGTATCTCGTATATGCACACATCTCGTATACATATATCGTGCGAGCACATATCTCGTATACATAACTCTTACATGCACATATCTCGTTTACGTATCTCGTATATGCACACATCTCGTATATATATATCGTGCGAGCACATATCTCGTATACTTAACTCTTACATGCACATATCTCGTTTACGTATTTCGTATATGCACACATCTCGTATACATATATCGTACGAGCACATATCTCGTATACATAGCTCTTACACGCACATATATCTCGTTTACGTATCTCGTATATGCACATATCTCGTATATATCTCGCTTACATCTCTCTACATGCACATATCTCGTATACATATCTCTAAACTGCACATATCTCGAGTGCATATCTCGCAAATGTAAATATCTCGTACAGATATCTCTTACATGCACATATCTCGTATACGTCATCTCATACATGCTCATGTCTTGTACATGCACATACCCCGTAAAAATATCTCGTACTTACATGACCATTCTTCAGATCGTTTGAACAATATTATGATTTAAACGTCATAAACGATTACAAATTATTGTAGAAACCTATATGTCCACTTATGCCTTTAAGCGCATTCAGTCCAGAGTTATGAAATGATGTGATGGAGATCACATACTGCCAGGAAATAACCTACAATGGTGATGGAGAAAATAACGGCAAACTGTCAAGAAATCACATGAGCCCCCATGTCGATAATCTAACTTCATTCTTCCCATAGAAGATCTTTGGCCCTACTGAAGTTTCGTACATTGGTCGTAATTCTACATAAAACGACCCTTAGTGTTGTTACGGCACCACATGGTGTTAAAGTGAACAGTCCTAATTAAATATTGACATTTTACAAAACACGAATGTGGCTTCCAAGATCTATGGCGTTACTTTCAGTAACTTGTGAATTCCGATTAACCCATGTCTTTCAAGATACAGATGGTGTTCGTATGAACAGTCACAATCAAAGCTTGACTGGGATACGTCCTACTATAACGACTTTTACGAAAATCATATGGATTAAGTATACTGCTAAGCGATACGGATTTGATATTTTTGGAACCTTCTGATGTCTTGCGGGCATTACTGGAAACTTGACTGCTTCGGTCGTGCTGGCATATGGCATATTTTATGTATATTATGATTTATTTTCGAAGTTGGTGCTAATGCTGTTATATGAATTAGGTCTTTGGATTATGGACGCAGACATTCTTGAATGGACCACGGCTGAATAATGAATGACGAACTAGACGCTTGTATTTACATAGCCTTGGTATCTCAGCCGCGCTTTTATTGCGACGATTCATCCGGAATCTATTAAATAACCGCACGGCCCCTAGCACCGGCTTAAGCGAATTAGATACGCAACCTCGGGAGCTGTGATGATAGGTCAGCTCAAAGAAAAAACTCATCTGATGTTAATGGATGAGTATTTAGGGCGTCTGTATATACGCATCAACATGCGGTAGGCATGATAAATGGGCGGTCTATTACATAACTTGGCTAATTGGTGTCGTATTATATCGAGTTATTTAGGTGAGGTACATGCCCACAAAAAATTATCTTCCTGAACAGATATTGATCAGAGTGAGACATATCATCAACAACAGAATTCACTGCAGCATGTTGACCCGTACAGTTAGTAGAGCCTGAGATATCTCCAGCTGATCAGAATTGATTCTGTTTCCTTCAAGCGACATGATAACGTACATTGTGGAAAGCCGTAACTAGCTTGATTCTCAACGCCATTTCACAGCATTTACGCGAGAACACCGACTTTGCCTTCAGGAAATATACACAACATTGAAGTGGTAATTAAAGCAAATCCCCTTGGCCATTACACTCTGAGACTTGTTAATAGCTAGAGTTATCGAACTTGTGAGGATGTTATCATCAGTTTAGGGTTATGTAATATCCCATGTCACTATAAAGTCAGACGTTACCACATTCACAAAACGTTTGGTAATAACGTGAGAATATCCTTCCGCTCCCAATAATGCGAGGTAGGCCCTATAAACTAATGCGATAACCATCAGCACAAATTATATAGAATAAGACAACATTGGTACATATAGCTATTGTATATGGGAATTATCTCGAGATGTTCAAAGTCGACAGAATTTCGAAATGGCTTTCGTTATGTATATGAATACTATTGTTTAAACAGTTTATGTTGAGTATATCAAAACTAAGAATATCTACCATTCAAGATGATATAGCTGGTTATTTTGAATGGTTACTGCACAATTAATAACATGTTGTTCCACGAACATTACATAACAGTTGAGTTGGTACGTGAAACATACCCCCCTTGATCACACGTATCCGTTCTATTAAAGCTTCCCACACTGCAGTACTAATACAGCTGCTTGTATTTCCTCAACAGTCTATTTTCTTTCCAGCAAATTACATTAGGCTATTCGAGATGCCCGGTGCTAGCGGTGGGCCGGTTACAAGATACAAAAAATCTTATTAACGCTGACTAGAGACTTGCACTGATTCGTCTTGTGAGTGTGGAAGTCAAAAGTTTGTCTGGCAATGTAACAAGGCCTAGTCCTATTTACCTAACCTAGATCGACTTGGCTCAATGCTTGTCTGCTAATCTAAACTAGTATACACGAGGAACACTTCTCGATGACGAGAATGCGGCTACAAGGTGCAAGTTTCTCGAGATGTACGTTCTGTACCGATCGACGAGTTGTAAATGAGAGCCGTTATGAGAGCTCACATATTCACCGATAGATGAGACTTCACTCTCACTTAATATTCTCAAACCATTCGAAGCAAGAACAGAACATTTGCAATTTCATTTTATTTTACCATTTGCACTATTCATACATGTATTTTAAGCACAGCTGATTTTCTCAGCGAGACAGCTAACCAATTACCAATATCCGAGTTGTCAGAACATTTCCATCATAGCTCTATAGATTTGTATCTAATACCGCTTATGCCGGTGTTAGGGGCCGTGTGGTCATGTCATCCACGTTGCCACATGAACAGGTACAACAAAAGCGTGCCTGAGATACAACACAAATCACGAATTGTTAGATTCTTGGTATGTGCTTTAGAACAGGTTAACCAGAAGACTATACTCTGAAGTCATATGACTGTCCGTATGTCGGCACCTCTCCCCACTTCCCTTATATGTGTTGTAATCAATACCTGGATAGAAACATCTACATGTATACAGGCTCATCCACTTATATATTACATACATGAAGGTACATTCAGTAAAAACACCCAGAGAAAAGTGGCCCAACATACACGAGGGTCTTAATTAAATACATGTATACGAATCTCAAAACACAAATCAATAGGACAATGGGATTGCATATATCAATAGGACAATGGGAGTGCATATATCAATAGGACAATGGGATTGCATATATCAATAGGACAATGGGAGTGCATATATCAATAGGACAATGGGATTGCATATATCAATAGGACAATGGGATTGCATATATCAATAGGACAATGGGATTGCATATATCAATAGGACAATGGGAGTGCATATATCAATAGGACAATGGGATTGCATATATCAATAGGACAATGGGAGTGCATATATCAATAGGACAATGGGATTGCATATATCAATAGGACAATGGGATTGCATATATCAATAGGACAATGGGATTGCATATATCAATAGGACAATGGGAGTGCATATATCAATAGGACAATGGGATTGCATATATCAATAGGACAATGGGATTGCATATATCAATAGGACAATGGGATTGCATATATCAATAGGACAATGGGATTGCATATATCTTTGCGGAATCAATAAATCAAGTACAGTTTATCTTGGGATTCAGTGTTGGGATGATGAGTCCTTGACTTTGTACCTATTAATGACCTAAACATAAATATGCTTAGGACTTTGGAATCAAATGCGCAGCGTAGCTGTGAAGTTTTGAGAAGTTTGGTTAATACCAACTTTCTGGGTGTCTTGGAATGCTATGACCGTGACCTCTGACCTAAAAATGTATGCGTTTCCCTGCGATCACATGGATACCACACAAGTACAGTTTCAAGATGTTCGGTGGATGATAGTAATAAGTTAAGATATACTCCAGTCAACGTTAGATTGATTTGCGTCGTTCTGTTATCTTGAACTTTGATTTATTGACCTTGCTATAAATAGCGTGCTGGCTATTTGTTCAATATTTCGCATGTATGACTTCAAAATGATTTGACTTCTAAGTGATCATGCTAACAAAAAATTGTGACGCACATGCCCACAGATAGGCAGTGATTCCATATCCCATGACCAGGGTCCAGGTGGGGATAATAATATACTTAGGCATTATATCGGCAACAAATCTGTTGTGAATAAAGTTGTGAACAAAGTTTTGTGAATAATTGCTATTACTTGAATGATATACACATGTAGTACAGGAGAGCTATTTGTAGGTTTGAACGACCATGACCTTGATGTTTGATATTTGACCTCAAACATAAGTAAGTCTCTTCAAGACTACCTGGGTAACACCTGTGAGGCCGAACCAAAACTCAAGATACAGAATGGATAATGTTAGAGTCAGTTTTGGAGTGCTGTAACCTTGACCTTTGCCCTACTGTCCTCGTTATCAATAACGTGGAAGGTACTTTCCCAATACACCTTCAGTGAATAATTAGAGATTCTTGGTATGTGCTTTAGAATTGGTTAACCGGAAGACTATACTGTGAAGTCATATGACTCTGTCAGTATGTCGGCACCTCTTCCCACTTCCCTTATATGTGTTGTGATTTTTACCTGTATACGTTTCGTCCCCGAGACCCGGCCCCTGTACAGACCTTTTGGTCTTTGATATATGTTGGCATTTGTGGGAAGTCGATGCTGGGTCGACATTGGACCTTACAGACTAGTCTTTTGTGTTACATGCTGTCATTTTCATCTGACGACGATACAGCTCACCAATTTTCAGTTGTCACAGCGAAACAACTCACCAATTACCAATATACGAGTTGTCAGAGCATTTCCATCATAGTTCTCTAGATTTGTATCTAATACCGCTTATGCCGGTGCTAGGGGCCTTGTGGTCATATCATCCAAGTTGCCACATGAACAGTACAGTAAAAGCGTACATGAGATACAACACATATCACGAATCATTATATTCTTGGTATGTGCTTTAGAATTGGTTAACCGGACGACTATACTGTGAAGTCATATGACTCTGTCAGTATGTAGCCACCTCTTCCCACTTCCCTTATATGTGTTGTGATTTTTACATGTATATGGCGAGATTCTGCTGGTGGACGTTTCGTCCCCGAGGTCCGCTCCCTGTACGGACCTTTTGGTCTTTGATATATGTAGGCATTTGTGGGAAGTTGATGCTGGGTCGACATCGGACCTTACAGACTAGTCTTTTGTGTTAAATGCCGTCATTTTCATCTGACGATGATACAGCTCGCCAATTCCAGTAGTCACAGCGATACAACTCACCAATTACCAATATACGAGTTATCAGAGCATTTCCATCATAGCTCTCTAGATTTGTATCTATTACCGCTTATGCCGGTGCTAGGGGCCTTGTGGTCATATCATCGAAGTTGCCACATGAACAGGTACAATAAAAGCGTACCTGAGATACAACACATATCACGAATCATTAGATTCTTGGTATGTGCTTTACAATTGGTTAACCGGAAGACTATACTGTGAAGTCAAATGACTCTGTCAGTATGTCGGCACCTCTTCTCACTTCCCTTATATGTGTTGTGATTTTTACCTGTATATGGCGAGATTCTGCTGGTGGACGTTTCGTCCTCGAGGCCCGCACCCTGTACAGACCTTTTGGTCTTTGATATATGTTGGCATTTGTGGGAAGTTGATGCTGGGTCGACATAGGACCTTACAGACTTGTCTTTTGTGTTAAATGCCGTCATTTTCATCTGACGACGATACAGCTCACAAATTTCCAGTTGTCACAGCGAAACAACTCACCAGTTACCAATATACGAGTTGTCAGAGCATTTCCATCATAGCTCTCTAGATTTGTATCTAATACCGCTTTTGCCGGTGCTAGAGACCTTTTGGTAATATGATCCAAGTTGCCACATGAACAGGTACAATAAAAGCGTACCTGAGATACAACACATATCACGAATCATTAGATTCTTGGTATGTGCTTTAGAATTGGTTAACCGGAAGACTATACTGTGAAGTCATATGACTCTGTCAGTATTTCGGCACCTCTTCTCACTTCCCTTATATGTGTTGTAATTTTTACCTGTATATGGCGAGATTCTGCTGGTGGACGTTTCGTCCCCGAGGCCCGCACCCTGTACAGACCCTTTGGTCTTTGATATATGTTGGCATTTGTGGGAAGTTGATGCTGGGTCGACATCGGACCTTACAGACTAGTCTTTTGTGTTAAATGCCGTCATTTTCATCTGACGACGATACAGCTCAACAATTTCCAGTTGTCACAGCGAAACAACTCAGCAATTACCAATATACGAGTTGTCAGAGCATTTCCATCATAGCTCTCCAGATTTGTATCTAATACCGATTATGCCGGTGCTAGGGGCTTTGTGATCATATCATCCAAGTTGCCACATGGACAGGTACAATAAAAGCGTACCTGAGATACAACACATATCACGAATCATTACATTCTTGGTATGTGCTTTAGAATCGGTTAACCGGAAGACTATACTGTGAAGTCAAATGACTCTGTCAGTATGTAGGCACCTCTTCCCACTTCCCTTATATGTGTTGTGATTTTTACCTGTATATGGCGAGATTCTGCTGGTGGACGTTTCGTCCCCGAGGCCGCCCCGTGTACAGACCTTTTGGTCTTTGATATATGTTGGCATTTGTGGGAAGTTGATGCTGGGTCGACATTGGACCTTATAGACTAGTCTTTTGTGTTAAATGCCGTCATTTTCATCTGACGACGATACAGCTCACCAATTTCCAGTTGTCACAGCGAAACAACTCGCCAATTACCAATATACGGGTTGTCAGAGCATTTCCATCATAGCTCTCTAGATTTGTATCTAATACCGCTTATGCCGGTGCTAGGGGCCTTGTGGTCATATCATCCATGAACAGGTACAATAAAAGCGTACCTGAGATATAACACATATCACGAATCATTAGATTCTTGTTATGTGCTTTAGAATTGTTTAACCGGAAGATTATACTGTGAAGTCTTATGACTCTGTCAGTATGTCGGCACCACTTCCCGCTTCCGTTATATGTGTTGTGATTTTTACCTGTATATGGCGAGATTCTGCTGGTGGACGTTTCGTCCCCGAGGCCCGCCCCCTGTACAGACCTTTGGTCTTTGATATATGTTGGCATTTGTGGGAAGTTGGTGCTGGGTCGACATCGGACCTTACAGACTTCCGTTATATGTGTTGTGATTGACTGAATAAGTTATATTGGTAAAAAGAATTTTGACACACACCCACTCACACACACATCACACACACACACACATACACCGTTCAAATTTAGTATTAATATAGCATTGATATATAATTTGCATAGCTAGCACAAAGTTCATAAAGTCAAAGTCAAAAGGCAAAATACTTTTATTTTACCAGGGTAGCCCTTTTAGTACAAGACTGATTTCGAAAGAGGCCCTGACGGGTAAGCAATACAATGGGGGTAGATATAAACGGTAAAATGACATAAACACTAAAAGAAATAACACTAAACACGCAAAAGCATATATTGCTGAAAAGTTAAGAGAAAGCAGTTATATTAAAGTAATATGGCGTTGGCAGACGCTGGGCGATACTGGTAATTGAAAAAAACGAGGGGATAAGTGTGTTGCTCCGATGGAAGTACGCGCGCATATTGTTCTGACGGCGCGCGTACGAATATAGCTATTCGCGTTTGTTGTCGACGATAAAGGTGCCTAAAACGAGTGAATATTTGCTTTCGCGGTTTATGCGTACTGTTTTGAGACTAAATACGAATGGATTTGTACAGCGAAGGCAGACTTGTTCTCTAATTTAAGACAAACACTCAGTCAACTAAAATTGCGCGCCAGAGAATGTGAGTGAATTGTCTTGCGACTATATCTCGTGGTTGTTTCACACGATTTATATATAATCTGATTGGTCCCGAACACTTTTTTCGTTATCTGCTATCTGCTATCCCTCACCCCCACAAGCCTTGCGCACAAATTCAAGAGCGCAGATACACGCATATCGTTATTGTTTCCCATATACCAGAATACAAGCCACTCATACTAGATATATGCTATGTAACACGACGACCAAGAATACTCAAAAATTAAGTTTCTAGGCCACGTGGTTCGGACACCTTCTTGGATTTTGTGAAAAACTCAACAAATATTCAAACGAATATGAATGTGCGACCGTGAGACGTACGGAGTTCTAATCTATTGCGTTGTATTTCCAAGAAGGGGTTCTTATATGAGTAATTTTCTCCCACTTTCAGATACAAATATAGAACCGTTTTTGCTTCATCAACCACGACTATTGATATTTCTGACCACTTGTTCGGACAGAAAACCATACTGTAATGAGCGCCATCTCCGGGCGACCAATTCTCAATCTAAACTTTCTCCATTAAAACTTTTGTCTGGACTTCAGTGACCGATTTGTACATCTATTTCAGCGTACTAACATTTTCGGTTCGATGAAGGAGCCATCTGGGGCAGAAACAAGTGTCCCATGCGCCAGTGGCCAATAAAAAGCTATATTTGAGAAAGAAGAACCGATTCTATTTTTTTTTTAATTTAGCTAAAAATCGAGTAAATATGCATTGGTTGGTCAGTCGGCTACTATCTATTTTCTCGTTCCCCATCCCTGCCTTACACAAACCCCCAACTCACAAACACACAGACACACACACACACACACAGACAGCGATTCTGTATTACCGGCCGGGGTCGAGCGAGCAATAATCACAATGCATGTATCGCACCATTTTTCTCTATATGCTTTCTCGAACCTATGGTGGTTGATCGCCGCCGGCGGCTTTGGCTATTTGTATATTTTTTTTCGGCACATTTATCAACTATTTTGTGGTACTTAGTGGTAGTATTTCCTTTATCAGCCTTATCGTGTATCTTAAGATGCGGGAGACTCATCATGCTCATGTCGTCCCGACACAACTCACAATGCCAAAGTAACATAAACATATAAATCATAGATAGCAGCAAGACACTATCTGAATACAAGTATTGGAGACACGACGATCAGTAGCCATGCAGCCTTCGTCTATTACTAATTTCAGAGGCAGTAATCGAAATATCTCATTCAGAAAACACTCTTTGCACCCAATTTCAAGCGGGTATATGATGAAAATTATAAATAGCAGCTGTTGACAGTTTCCAATGATCGTCACATATTTTCGTCGTCCTACTTGCTTATGTTTCTGTCGTCAATATCATCTCACAGTGTTCGGGGATAACTCTTAATAGAGAATACTCATAGTGATAGTCCGTTCTGAAGATTAATTTATCTGCTCCCTGAATAGTATTGTGTACTTCAAACTTGAACGATCTAGCGCACTCTGATTCCTAACAGTGGATCAGTTTACCCGAATACATATTCAAAGACCGTAATTTTCGTAAGCAAATGGTAGTAATAGATCAAATTGAATTGTTAATATTTTTGAACAATTTTCTTTGATCTATTACTATCATTGCCTTCACCTCGCTACAGTAAGATTAAAGTGCTTTCACAACCATGGGTGACTGAGTTGTTAAAGGGGCTGGCAAAGGCTACTATGCCTCCCAGTGCAGTACACTTGTCTCGGTTGAGCACCCAGCAGTGTTGAACAAGCCTTTGAAGAGCCAGGGGTAAAAGGGGGTTGAGCTCTACTCATGTTAACTTATTCAGACGTTCCGTTGTATACCATGCACAACTCAATTTGGGGTTTTCATTTAATATGTCCGTGCTTCCTGTCCGGTGGTCTGTGAGTATATTGACTCCAATAATTCTTACTTCGGTTCAAACGTGTTGCATTTGCACTGACAGTGCAACTTTTCTTTACCAAACATAGTTTTGAGTCCATATTATATAATGTATTGAATCGTCTGTGCAGAGATTTTAAGAGTTAATGCAGGGGATAATGTACGAGTGGAAGGGAAACCTCTCGTTTGACTATCAATGCCAGTTTTTTTCCGAAATATTCATTGGACAGCTATATTGTACAGGTTCAGAGGTTCATCCCAAAGGCTTTGGGTATCATTTTTCCATGTCACGCTCAATACGAGCCGAATGGAGAAACACACCTGTATGTGCTCGGTCAGTTGCTGACACGGGTTTAACTAGCTTATCCACTCCAGCCGTCTTAGAGTTTTGATTGATGAGATATGTATCCGTAGGTAATTTAGACTTTATCACCGATATAAATCAACTTATCCATTAATCACGAATTCTGACAGCTTCACCGACTCAAATCGCAGATTCGTTCGCCACCTTTTTGTTACATTTGATGACGGTTCGCTAGATACACACAAACGATACGGTATCTTTCTTCGGGGAAACCGCCGCAGAGATGTATACTTCATGACAGTCTGTGGTTTTGGCTACATGTACTTCGATAAAATCAGAATTTTGGTATCTCCGAAAATTATATTGTGCCTGATAATGGATAATAATATATTGTTAACATGAAAATGAAAACATATGAAAACAATGAAAACTGCATGGACAGAGTTGACGTAGTTATTTCATATTTACTTCGAAGATTTCTGTCATCACCTCACTGGCTAAAGTCGCAAGCAAGTCGGAAAAAATAATGCCCTGGCCACACAACAGGCTTAAAGTTCACGAGATACATGTATTCATGACCGTCTCGGTCTGGATGACACGTCATTAGACCGTGACTGTTGAACTAATATGGGTCAAGGCGATTCACATTCAACTTAGTCTCCTGCTTGCCTATATTATAATAGACACAAATCGTAAAGTTCTATGATTTTCCACGAATAGCCATTCAAGGAGTGTGCTATTGTGTATCCATACTGGCCAAAATTCGAAAAATAAACATTCATAACGAGGCTAATTCAGGTTTAACGAGAATAAGAGAATCTTAACTGGTGTATGCGATGTTCTTTTTTATGTCTTCAAGGTATATGGAAGGAGAACATGAATGCTCAGCTGCATTATACACCATTAAATATTTTATCTCGCGAACTTATAAAAACATCCAGTTTAGACGTGTCGGCGCTATCAGAAACGAACGGTTAAGCAAAGGTTCGTGGAAACTACTATGAGGTAACGTATTATCGCTAGATATCAAGATAATTCTTGGTGTAATTTCTGTCTTTCAGGCGCACATCAACGTCATGCCATTCCAGCTCGCATGTGTTCTGCTCATGCTGTTAGTGCTCACTGGTGGCCAGAAGATCGACTTGGAACCTCATCAACAGCTGATTGTGGATCTACATAACGAATATCGGAGACGAGAAAAGGCTTCCAATATGATGCACATGGTACGTGGCTGTTTATACTCTATTAAAAGTAACAGGGCTGCTACACGGCAGAAGCCTGTGCCATAAAACTCAACGCTTTGAAAGAGTTTCCTGGCTTTTGGTCACTGTAGGCCTGTGTGTTTGCTATAAAATACCTCCAAACGGCCAGACAACTGACTATAATCGCGAAGTCTATAACGCCTCAGATATCATTAAATGGCAGAAATTGTTTAGCTAAACCATTTCAATAAGCTTCATAATATGTTTATATTGTATACTATATGTCTCATGTTATACCACCCAAGGATAAACTAAACACCTCAAAAAAGTAAGTTCCCCCCAAAATGTAGCTTCACATTTCTCAAGATATTTGCTCGATTGCGATAAAACTTCGGACATACCATTCGGTCAATCAAGCGGATATTGAGTAAAAATGGTTATTTCGCAGGTCGTTTCACGGCTGAATGAGCATGTGCAAAGTTGAAGAGTGGTACATTTTAAGAGTTGCAAGAAATGTTCAATCACGATTTTTCGCAGGCACAAGGCCACTTCATCACGACGCAGTATCCCTTTTTGGTGTGGAATGCGTATCCTAATGATAAGGCCGATGACAGAATGTCGCAAATGTCCAAGTTTATAAACAGGACGCGAGCTCGATATCGATAAGTGATAGTGTCTTGGTGAGTACACCTGATATTAACCATTTTGACTGCTGTGGCACTTTATTACGGTGTCAATTTGATGATTAAGTGAGCGTGTGCCTGTGAAATATCGTGCTTAAAATTCTCTTGCAACTTTGAAATGTGACCGACTTGGACGCTGCGCATGCTCATTCAGACATGAAATGACTTACGGGATAGTCAGCGTTCAATCTCGGTTTGGTCAGCCCGATGATATGTGCGAAGTTTCAATTATCTTTGAAAATATGAGATTATCTTTTGGGGGAACTTAGTTTTGTTGAAGTGTTTACATGCAGCTCATGAATAACAATAAAACGTTTTAGAACTGGCTCCAAATTACATTTGTTCAATGTTTGCTAAATATTCAACGTGCAGATCGTTGAGGTCTTCAAACCAAATTCTGCTGAAGGCCCCTAGAGCCAGGACTGAACTTTTGAAAAAATCTTTACAAATTACATGTGCATCTGAATTCAACAGTCTACCAGAATATATAAAAGAAATTCAGACAGTTGGCGCTTTTAAAAATGCATGCAAACCTCTATTGTTTTCGGAATTTTTATCCGATCATTCTTATTAAATAATATACCAGTATTTCAATCTACAATCTTAATCATTATACACTTTTACAGCACATCTTTGCTAATATATATTTATATGACTAATTTATTGAGATATTTTTTATTGTAACATGTGATAATTGATCCTCTGGACCTGTACCCGAATATTGTTTTCCTTATATATGCATCTATATCTGCACTACGTGATACGTTCTTATCCATATCTGTTTATATTTTATACCAATCTTGTTAATCACATTCTTATTCATTGTTATTAACCCTCGACCTTCATGAAAAGAGGGTTTTACCTATGGAGTTATCCAGTTTTAAATAAAGAATATCTATCTATCTATCTATCTATCTATCTGGAACTCTAGCACGATAAGACATCACACATCACAAGCATAGAGTATTCACATTTTTTAGCCATTTAGAACAAGGATAATAGATATGAGCTAATCATATCCCCCTGGGAAATTTCGTAGACAATGTTTTACTGAAAGCCCAAATTATTACCTTTTAAATACCGTAACACCTGTTTGCGTTTCGGCACGGAGAGTTTGCCTTATATAGCTTTTTGAAGTTGGGTACCCACTAACTTTCAAAATTGAATGTTAAAGAAGGGGGGTAGGGTTATGGTTGTCATTTTTTTCCAGCCTATTATTTAATCAAAATGTAACACGTTTTGTTATCATTGGATGCATGAATAAATATATGTCTAATATAGTGTACATGTACGGGTTTGACGGATCTATCAGAAATGGTACGTGAATGTGACGTCATAGTGACGTTACTGATACTATAATGCATAATTTCTGATATTACTGATGGTGGATCAGTCAACTCACGTTTTGGTGTCAATATTTGTTGGAACCTCTCCTGTCTGGATATGTAAGCATAATTCACTTACTCACAGCTTCTAATGTAACTCCAAGCGAAAAATGTAACAAATCTAACTTGGTGAACTCATAGCTCAATTTACAGGCGTCTGATCCGTCACTCATTATTTAGCCGTGGTCCATTAAAGAATATCCGCATCCATAATCCGAAGACCTATTCCATTTTTGATATAACAGCATTAGTACCAAATTAAAAAAAACAATCCTAGTATAAACATAGTCTGATTTCCTGCAAGAGAGAAGCGGGCAACAATTTTCAATGAGACCGGCAAGATGTCGTGATGTTCCAAAAATCCGTATCGCTGATCAGTATTCTTAGTCCATATGATATTCGTTGTAAAATCGTCATGTAGAGAATGATGAATCTCGGTCACGCTATGGTTGTGCCTGTTCATATGAACAGCATGATGATCTTGAGGTTCATGGGTTCATACGGCCCCTAGACCCGAGTTAACCGGAATTCGACACAAATTACGTAGCGTAACGCTATAGATCTTGCACGGTACGCTCGTATTTTGCTACCAGCATGCGATATGTATCGTCAAATTTGAGAAACTTGAGTGGAGGCGCTTGGTGGTATAGCCATGTTTTATAAGTTTATGCAATAATGTTTTATCGTTCTAATAATGTTAAATAACCAAAGCAATCAAAGCGTGGCTGAGATACTAAAGCTATGTCCGAGAAACCACTGTGTTGTCGGGTCTATAGGTGTCGAGGGATGCTTTCCCGTAGAGTCATATGGTTGCTTTTTAGTGGCCAGACGTCGTCAGTTTTCCCCATCTCTTGAATATCGCTCCAATTGTGACGTTGATTAAAATCGTCACATTTAACACAGGATCTAGCAAATGCTACTAGTCGAGATATGTATACGCCTATGCAGGTCCCACTGGAATATTGCTGTTCGCATGTCGAAATTGTAATCATCTCTTCTGGCATAAAATCGACGAGAGAGAAGGCCCGCTTTATTTTTCTAGAGATATAGATCTAAATATGATGTGCCGATAGGGCTATCTGTAGCTCCTTTCAAATCCAGTGAAGGTGAATATATATATATATATAGATGTGCGTTATTTATGTAACGATTATCCACAGCGAAAAGATCGTCTATATAGCGTTTGGTGAATGAGAACGAACAAGCACCTGCATTGAGTGACATTCATAAGAGAACAGATCTTGGTCAGAGTTTGTGTTGCCAAATTTCAGATAAATATCATTAATGAGAAATTCAAGCAAACAACAAAGAAACATCCCATGAATTACATTTATTGTATGTAGTAGAGCTAAAGAATGCTTTATTGCTCAGGACATTAATATATCGGCGATATGTTTTCTTGAACACAGATACTATAAATGAACGTAGACGGTCAAAAAGGTTCTGATGAGGGATTGTAGTATAGAGAATCGAGAAACCCTACATGTATGTGGATACATGTCTGTACGGTATGTGACCTTCAGCTTCAAGTTCTTCCGTAAGACATTTTGAGTTTTTCAATATTCACATACATTCAACGCCAGAATGTTTAGAAATAGTGGCGCTATACCTTTCCCAAAATGCTGTTTTACTTCCTGAAGGACCCTCGTCAACTGGGTTGAAAGAAGGAAGCTTGGTGATGCAGTTTATAGATCAAGCTAGGAATCTGAGATTTTGGGAGTCCAGTATAGTTTTGGTATGTCGTTATGATTGGTTGGAAGATAATTACCTTTTTCCTTAAGAAGCGTTTTGTGATTGGTAAATAAATCTTCCAGAGTAAATGCAGTTTTGAAATAAGTAGACGTATCTGATGATGGTATGCTTTCACTCTATTCCTTAACCAGCACCTGGTAATAATAATATTTACATTTGAATATTTTATTATTTGGAGCTTTGTTTGTTGGGACTATGACGAAATTATTCTGGAGATTTGCTATGACTTTTTGCGAATTGAGGTTTCTCAGTACTAGTTTTGCTTGGGGAAGGGTACTTCTGTCAATATGACAGATTGTTTCAAAGACCTTGCTCTTGGTAAGGTCCAGCCAATCAGCGAGTACTGTAGTTTCAACTTTATTTTCGCTTAGACCAATTCATAACGTACTGTTCCAATGCAGTTCCAACACGTTAGGACTGAGCTTAACCTTATCTGGGCTGGGATTTTTGGGGCCTGTCATGGCCTGGGGGGGGGAGCGAAATGGCCCCCTCTAATTATTTTTCTTACCCCTTGAGCTAGGGAGCTGAAACTTACCACACTATACCCTTGGGTCAAGCTCTACCAGAAAATGTAAAAAAATCCCAGATGGCCGCCTTGATGACGTCACAGTGACGTCATTTTCAAAAACGACATTTTTTGGTCGATTTTTCGGTCAGATTTTCCGAATTTTTTATTTATGCAATTTCTCAGCAGAAACAGCATGATAAATTAGTAAATATTAATGTGATGTGAAATAAAATAGATTTTGCCCACTTTTCATCGCAGAAAAGCAGAAATTTTGAAGAAATATGACAAAAACATAACTTTTCTGGGACCCCACTTGGCCGCCATCTTGAATTTACCCATGATCCCCTTCTCGGGGGGTCATGCAAATAGACTCAAAATGACCCCAATGCGATAAACTATAAAGTCCTGGAGTTTCAGCCCTTTAATTTTTGTCGTTCCGGAGATAGCGCAGAAAGATTGGTAGGGGGGAGGCCATTTCGGCCCCCCCCCCAGGCCAGGTAGGGTTAATAAATACTATTCTGTACAAAGGATAGATTCTTCAAGGATAATTTCCATATGGAAGCAATGTGGGTCTACAGAAATATCCCCCCATATTATCGACAGGTGTCGAATTTGCGGCATTTATCTTGCCTCAATTCACATATACACCATGTTCAAGCTATTCCCGGTTAAATACCTAATATTTCGGACTACCTTTAGTGAATTGTGTGCTTTCCTGGGAGATCATATCTTTTCAATAACAGCTCATTCATACCAAGTTGATAGCAAGAAAAAATTCAAAATAGCGGCCATAAAATGTTATCTGATATTCACGTTTCCCTTCCGATTTCGATACATTTTCACCTCGAACAAGCACATTATTTGCTTTCGAGCTAACTTACATCTGTTTGTATCATTTCGCTACATGTTTCCCAGACCGTGCACAATATCACGAGCTGATTCAAACTGGCAGCCATGAAGATTCATCCGATAAGCCGTTTCGTTGCATTTTTCTTTTCATTATTGTCATTTTTTTTATCTGCAAGCACCCTTTTCTCCTAGTCGAGTTGCCACAACATTTTTTTCATGCTCATTTTTGAGATTATATTACATCCTAGTAATTCAAAATAGCAGCAGTGTGGGTCATTTGCTTTGTTCTTTTTAATTATTTCTCCAATCAATTAAATGGTTGGATAAACTCTTTTCAAAGTTTTTCGACATGAAAGCTTTCCATCCAAAACATTTTATTTCCACATTTTTTAGCTTGCCTCTTCTCATTCTGTACCATATATCTCAAAATGTATACGTCGAAAACACTTAACTTCATAGCATACAATTACGTTAGTTGTGTTGATGTGCAAAAGTCTCCAGTCGACGAGAAACAATACCAACACGTAATGCTAGTCACCCTGATTCTCCCACAAGAAACTATATCTTCATAAGTAAACAGATTAAATGTACCTAAATATGTAACCGATTAAGGCTTTTAGATTGATAAACAGGTATTCAAGATAACTTCATTGAAAAAAATAACAATGGTTGGCAATGATAACGAATGAAACAAACCAGGTGTTGGCATGTGGGATGGGTAGGTGGACGTGTTGGGTGTGAGAGAGGTAACATTTTCCTAGTCCTTAACCGTAGATATACAATTGAAATTATATAAACTATATTCACGCAAAAGCTATGTAAACATATGCGATAACTACCAATGTGTCGACAATGCTTTGACAATATATGTTGACAATGCCACCTGCAATAACACCAAATATTATAGAAAGATATTGAAATGGGGTTCACTGGCAGAAATCAACTACAATACAGATAGCCTTGGCAACCCACTTACTTTGCGTCTATAGTGAATGTTAAATATTCTAAGATGTTGAAAAATATATCACATTCATCATCCAGTTGACTGCTGTCCATTTAAGGCAAAATTATTTTGCTCCAGATCAATTTGCATTCCAGATAAGATAATCACTGATAGTAAGAATTTAAAAGACAGACAAGAAATTAGGATGTGCGTTGTTGTCAATATTTTATATTCTGATGTCATACTCATATCGTGCCAGTGTCAAATATGTTTTAACATGTCATAATGCTGAATCGTTGTGACTTGAGTACTTAGAATTTTGTTTGATCATCGTTATATAGCTGAAATATTGCTGAACGCTACATTAAACCTTAATTCCCCCTCTCTCTCTCTCTCTCTCTTTCCATAGATACTAAAATGTTACATTATGATGAACGGTTTTCTGCATTCCATAACTATATTCCTATGAAGTGCTTGAGATTTGCACCCATTATATAACGCCGACAGCACCCAAAACATTTTTTCTTGGAAACCAAATATGATCTCGCATCATCAGTAATTCATGTTCAATACTTTTCCAGGTGATTCGAGCGATTCATTTGGTTATTTATGATATTGATAATAAAATTCAGCAGAGGACGAAACTGTCATCTTGAACAATATTGTCACATTATGACGTCATTTTGACATCATAATCGCCTCAGACGTTTTTAAATGTGATATATTCAATAATTACAGTTTATAAGCTTTCTAAAATGCCAAATATACCGTAGTATCATGTACTATAACTATATCCACAAGGTGTTTTTATCATCCATTCTCCATTCCAAAATTGTGTTCTTTATTGCTTAGAAATTCGACCACATTACATTGACAGCACGTTAATTCAGTAATGCATGCACGATACATTTTCAGGTGATTTGAAAAAAAATATGATTATTTATGATACTGGACAAAGTTCAGAAGTGTGAAAATGTTATTTTGAACAAAATCATTTTATCGCCTCAAACATGTTTAGATGTGTTATATTCGTTAGTTGCATTATATAAATTTTCTATAAATACCAAATATGGTATACGGATAGTTGGAAGTATTATAAGTATTCATTTTGTACTTATATATCCATACTCTCTTTTCTGAAATTGGTGGGCATACCACAATGCCAGTGTTTCAAATTCCCATGATTTCAATATCCTCATAGCCAGAGGGCAAACAAGTGGTGTTCAAATTGGCATATGATAGGCTTTCAGAAAAGCATAGCCGGCAAATTTCCCCAGCGGGGAGGTGACACTGTTGTTGGTTCACGGTCTATTATATACTCTTAAAGTTTTCAAAAGAACATGTGACCGGCTCAAAAGATGGAAAATATAACGTCTCTTAAACAAAGGCTATAAAATTATATATTTTGTATCGCCGCTAGAGAATGTGAATGATATACGATGGGTGACTGCCATTTCAAATCATGTTACGGTACTCAGACAGTGAAATAAGAGCAAATTTATATCTGTCGTTTTAGAACGAGATAACGATTGACTGGCGATGGCCTGGGGATACATACACTTGAAGTGAGATAATATCTTGTATTATGTGTATGTTTTATTTGAATTATCTTACATAGAAAGACCGGTATAATCAACACCAAACTTATATAGTGAGGGCTTGACTAGGATTTTAACGGCACTTCAACAATTTTTCAGTCATATCATGAAGACCCGGTCACATTATCCTGACATCGGGGCAATCAATCTGCTAGCTGCTGGTGATGATACAAGTTCCATTTTTGCAAGTCGTTTTAGGTCGTCCGCGATCGAATCCGGGACCCGCCACTTGCGAGGCGAGTGCCCTACTACAAGGCTGAGTCGCTAAACTCACACAATGCGCCTAAATTTGGAGTTCGTGTAAATATGCAACTTATGGCTATCCATCTCTATCAGTGTATTTCACTAAAGATACACCAGGCACGTTCGGGACAGTTCTCTACAAAAGGATTATAATCTGATACTATAGTGTACATGGTACTGCAGCGTCAAAATGGATATGTTACGAGGCCAGAATTGTGCGCTATAAGGATGCATATGTGCCGAGAAATGCTTGCATCGAAACCAAACATTTATAGATAAATTGGGTCGATATGCAAGAGGTGTGAAACACTGACGACGTCTGGCGACCAAAAAGCAACCACATGACTCTACAGAAAATCTTCCTTCGGCACATCATATTCAGACTCGATAATACGATGATTATGGGACGTAGCCTTAGTATCTCAGCCGCGTTTTTATTGCAGATGTTCATGTGGAGGATATGAAGTATCTACGCGGTTCTTATCACCGGCTTAAGCGGAATTAGATACGCTATCTCGGGAGATGTGATGACGGATCAGCTCAACAAATAACTCATATGATGTTAATGGATGAACATCGTGGACGTCGTGGAGTAGACACTGTAGTAGAGATGGTCTAAGTATTCTTCTTCTCCCACCGAACATATTGCAACTACAACAAGAGCCGATGGGCTTCCGATGAACAGATGTGATAGGAATAAAATCACATATGACGACATTAGAATGCTGACAGCACAAGATATTGGTAACGATGGGAAACGTTTAGATATATGCATAATATATAGTAGTAAAAATACTAGGATATGTGCTTGTAATCTCCCCCCCCCCCCTCCCAATAGACATGCCTCATAATCAGACTTCTTCTTTAATATGAATTTGAAGCACAACTCAAATTTGATCACAGTCGGCCTTTCTATGCTTTGATTAAGTTGGAAAAAGCATTTATAGGTGATGTTTTCTCCATATTCGTTCTCATGGTGTAGGAATTATTCTTGTTCGACATCTTGGCCTCACCAATAATTGGCTTATCCTATGATCCATTTGTAATACAAGAATTTACGTGCTAATTGGAACCCTGAAACATGTGATATCACAGACAATGACGGACCTCAAAATACATACTTGAGATTTGGTCCCAATCCAGATCCCTGAACTGGACAACAATTTCCCATTTCCCCACAGTTCTTGATCTGAATTTTGAGCTCAAAGCTTTTTGCCCCGTATACAAGTACTCTCAAAAGCTTTGAACCAATTTATTGATAAGATTTTCTACTTTGCCATTTTTTCTGATCAGATTGAACTCGACCTTCGACATTTTGTCCTCAAATTAAGATAATGTTGTTCTTTGACCCATGAACAAGTCCTACTAAAGTTTAGTACCAATCCATTACCTGGAGCTGTGGATTTCCCATTTTCTCTCAGATTTTCTGGCCCGAGCGTCAGTATCCGTTGAGCTTTAAGACTTACGACGTCGGCCATTACAGGTTAGTTTTCCTGGGTATTCTTGCATTTATCAGTTTTACCCTATGTAGAGGCATTTACTCTATCAGACGTCCACGATGCTCATTCATTAACATCATATGAGATGTTTGAGCTGATCTGTTATCACAGCTCCCGAGAAAGCGTATCTAATTCCGCTTAAGCCGGTGCTAAGGGCCGTGGATACTTCAAGTCTCCACATGAAAACTCGCAGCACAATAAAAATGCGGCTGAGAAACTTAGGCTACATCCGAGAATCCACCGAATTCTCGGGTCTGAATGTTAGGTGTCGACGAATGCTTTCCTGTAGAGTCATGGTTGCTTTTTAGTCGCCAGACGTCGTCAATTTTTCCCACCTCTTGCATATCGCTCCAATGTCACCTGAAAATAAATGGGTATCTTATTATATACAATGTTTGGTATCAATTCATTATCTGGAACTGCAGATATCGTACGGACAAGCAGTTTTAACAGGCAAATGGACGGATAGCAATCATGATCACAATATACGACATCGTTTATCGACATTCGTATAAAAATAGTATGATGGACCATGATAAGTTCTGATATACTAGGGACTTGGTGGCCAGTGGTCTAAGGCGCTTCGCTTGTGACCGCTAGCCTCACACCGCTGAACCGGCACGAGTTCGAGCCCAGCTGCTCCATGTGTGAAAGTTTGTCAGTTACTTGCCGACGGGCGGTGGTTCTCTCCGGCTTCCTCCACGAACCAAACTAACTGCCACCATATGAGTGAAACAATCTTGAGCGTGACATCAAGCCAATCTTCCTCCTCTTGAAATACTACTCGATAGTAGAGCCCCGAATAATAGCGCAATAAGCCTGGATAACTATAGACATGACGTGTTGAATGGTTTTGAGGAAAATGCATTATCCAGTATGTCTGCCAGTGTGATTTATCCTCAGCATGGGTTCGACTTCATTTTCACACCTGAACGAAATAGCTTGAAATAACTATCACGGTATTTCTTGGTAGCAAAGTGATGTCGACTATGTGTAAATTACAGCATAATTTCTGGACCATCCGGAGATTTCATGTTCTTCCAATGAAATTTTACCACCAGCTATTAGCTGAACAGACACCCCGTAGACTCTGGATATCAGGTATCAGGGGACTTTGACAGTACCACATCACTGTACCCATCAATTGATATACGGGTTTTATATTTTAGTCTGATATTGGTTTTATACACAATACAGTGCTGTCACTTTGTATTTGTACTCGCTTTCAAACGTTCTTACCCAGCTTACGACCAATAAAACGAGAACTGGTTTTGAACTTCAGGGAGACGTAAGTGCAAACGAATAGTGCTTCTGTACGAGAGAAAGGTTATGCCTATCCGAACGTTTTGGAGTTGGGACTGTAAGATTTTTAATGGTAATATACCGTTGGGTGATGCAACTCACCAGCAGTTTGATTGCTGCCCATGTGCTGTTTTTTTTTGCTGTCAGATTGGACTATCTGGTGTGAGATTCTTGGTGTACCACTACATGTTATTGTGCCATCTTTCAGCAGTATTGTATATATTCTTATAGTAGATGACCGTTATTTTTTAAGCTTCAAACCTAGGCTGTGCGAATATAATAATTGGAAGTTATTAGTCGGATTCCGGCGGGGAAACGTTGCAACACACATTTATTGGGTTAATGCTTCTGGTACGTATAATCTTGGGATGTTTCCCTAAAAAGTATTTGGCATGCAGGAAATCGGCTGTATTTGAGCAATCAAGTGAGCATGGTTGTTTTTTCAAATGATAAATGACCCACATGAGCAAATAAGCAAATTTCATGCATTTTAGTTGCAATTTACTACGTCATGTGTGGCAATTTATCCATTTGCGCATTGCACCAGTTTTTTCAAAGATTTATTGAAAACTGTTCTATGTTGATTGACATTCAACATTCAGCGTAAAACTGTTCCGCTCGCTTTCATAATCAACACTGATTGATTTGAAAGTAGCACAAACTACTTCTACCGACATTATATATCAACTGAAAAAAATATTTCAACAACAAAACATTTAAAACAGGCGCTATAAATATGAGGAAAGCCTGTCTAGCACCCAAACACGGTGATGAAAACAATCTGCATACCTTCTGTCTGGCACCCAAACAGAATACAACCTGTATACTTTCTGTCCTTTCGTTGTACGATTCATACAGTACTCTGGGCGCAAATATATATTTGGAGCCATGCTAATCAAGCCTATACACTTCAGGTAATACTATTACACTGCGACTGGCGGCATCTTGTAATAGGGTTTGGAGGAAACAAATAATAATGCAAAAAGCGGTAAACATTTTTCGATGATCCCACTCACAAATCTTCATGTTCCTGACTTCAAATAATTATCATTGGCAAGTATTCGTGTGTCAAACCTAGTATAACATTGCCATTTAGTCCTTCATTGAAAACTAAAGTGACGGGAGGCTGGTTGCGTGAGTGCCATCAGAACACAATCTTTGATTACTTATGTATTCATATTTTTACTTTGTTTTTATCCGATACCTGGCTTGAAGCCAATAGTTTCATGTGGTCTTTTTCATCATGACATAGCAATTCTCTACGGGACAATTCTGCCTACTGAATGTTGGATCTAAATCTACCATAAATGTTACTAAAATGTGTAATGTTCAATACATACAACCATTTATTCTTGCAGGGATGGGATGAGAAACTGGCACAAGAGGCGTCTGCCTGGGCAAAGCGCTGCAAATTCCTACACCAGGAGAACGAATATGGAGAAAACATCGCCTACGATATTAATGAGGCCAAACCAGACAAGTTTCTTAAGCGGATTCTCAGGCTGTGGTACGATGAACGTATGTTGTATTACCGGAGCCCATATGGCTGTGGAAACAGCTGTCATTATACTCAGGTGAGTAGGACTTACCACATCTCTCCGATCTCTTGAACTTTCTCTATTTAACAGCTCATTTCCCATGAAGTAGGCTAGTTTTTTCTGTAATAATTCATACACGTTTGCTTAAGTGTTCAGCCTAGTTTACTGGTAGACCCGTTTGCCAAGTTAGGCCAAGAAAAAATGACAACGACTGTTCGACAAGTATAGTACCCGAGTCTTGCTAGATTTAATGTTGCATGTGAGCTATCGTACGGCAGATAATGATCGAGCATACACGCCTCCCTCCCCCCAACCGAAAATAGAAATGGATGTCAGGATCTGATCAATTGAACACTTAAAATGTGTGAGTACATCCTCCTGATGGATGGAGTTCGAGGTGTTGCTCAAAGGCTGTTACTCATGATGATTTGTTAAATTTAGCGTTTTGTATGATAGAGAATAGTATATTTTTTTATCCACTAGATTATTTGATCAACAAGTACTTATTTGGACATGAAAGTATATGGCAATTATACACACACCTAAAACTAGATCTCAAAATAGAGCTCGGTCAGTACTTCGATGGATGACCGGGTGCTGTACTGGCTGGGCTGATCAGTATCCAGGATAATAGAAACTGTGAGCACCCTCGTGTTCAGGCACATGTAGGCACCGTCGTGATATGACTGGAAATATGTTGAAAACGACGTTAAATCATAATCACTCACTCGCTCACTCACCCCAATTGCCAATGAATAGATCAGGATTGCGTTCACGCAACTAACTGTTTTCAGCTCAAGGATTCGATAGTAGCAGATGCACAAAGTATCAAACTATATACTTTGTTACTCCAATGTTTGTGACACGAACTTTCGTTATCGATCTAAATCTGTCTACGCCAGCTTACAACATCTTATAACCTTTGGGGACCTGCTTGGAATTCATTGTGTCGGCTTTGAAATCCAAAACATAAAAATCTATTCCTGCACTGAAAGCTTCTTTTCCCACACATTCAAATCTTGGAGGGGATGCTTAGCTTCATACTAAACGTTCTTGCATGTAGGGCCGAAGAATCTGTTCCCGGATGATCGATGCCCACTGCTATGATCTGATACATTTGTTAACATTATATTTTCTATCTTCAGATGATTTGGTCTGATACCTCAAAAGTTGGATGTGCATTGTCTCAATGCAGTACTTTGTTAGTTTGGGGACAGTACGTCAAGAATGCTTTCTACCTCATATGTTATTATTCCCCTCGGTAAGTTGATTGGCCTATACTTTAAGATGACACGTCACTGGGACTGGCTATTGAAATGTTTGCTTATTCATCAACTCTCTCTCTCTCTAACATATGTATGTGTTCTGTGCTTACATGTATAGGTACGGGGTATTGTCCTTCTCCCTCACATTCCCTCGATTACTGTCGTCAGGTAAAGTATTGACGTGGAAATAGAAGCATATACGACAACAGGTTGTGACACGCTCCGCCCCCTATATAATTAATAAGCGTCAGATACCAAAAACATGATTCCCCACCCAATTCCTATACGAAAGGTCATCTCAATAACCATGCTATCATATGTTTCTTGGGTTTCTCATTTGGACATATTTCAGACTGTAGTGATTATTTCAGAAATAATGTTTTCACAGGCGTGCTCAAAGGTTCTTTTACGCACGGTTAGTGTGTGAAAGTTTATAAATTTTAGGGCGCGGGCTTCGGCCTTGCCCACACTAAGGGAGCTTCTTGAAATTGGGGCATACTAGGAATTGGCATAAGGTATTCCATACGGAGTGGCATGGTGCGCCGTTTTGGAACTCCTAGCAACACCATGCCATACAGTTTGGAACTCGGCAGACAAAGGATGGCTTATGCCATAACATGCAGCAGCATGAGGGGAATGGCCTAAATGGAACTCTAATCCATCAAGATCAGAACACCAAACTGGGCATGGTGTATCCCATTTGAATAACCGGCATATGCCATCCCTACCAGGGAACTCAGTTCCTAATTTCAAGAAGCTCCCTGACCGTGCGTAAAATAACCTTTGAGTACGCCTATGAAAACATTATTTCTATTCTATTGCACTACCCAAATTGATTATCAACAAAGATTATAATGAAGGGTTGAAAACATATTTTAAACTTTGACAACCTTCTCCCCTTTCTTGAAAAAACTCGTTCACTGATGCTCCCGTCGGTTGGCATCGTGCCAATGTCAGTGGTCTCTCAAATGGGGACTGATACTGTCAGCAGCATCAGCTGTGTGGAAATGACGTGGATATATGTCTATTCGTGTCGCTTTGTTAATCAATTTCACGATGGAAATAACAGTTAAACTTGAGAAAGAAATTTCATCTGGTAATTTATTTGTTTGTTTTATTGAATTGTTAGTTGTATGAAAGAAGAAGTCCCTTTCCTCATCCGAGTTGTGAAATGCAACCCCCCATTGAACACCTGAACTTGATGGGTGTTGATTTTACATAACCGTGCTAAAACGTGTAATAAATGCACGGTTAGCTCGATGTTATTGACACAAATGTTATAGAATATATGATAATGATGCTTTCATGTATCAAATGTTCTAGTAGAATTAATTTTCATCAGAATATATACAGATATAGAAAAGAAATAGCCCATTGTTGAGGGGGTTAGAACGCTGGGATAGTGTTGTCTTTCCATTAATACTGACAAGTGTCTACCTTGGTTGTTTCAGCGGTAACTGGATCGGTCAGTATCCATTCCTCACCGGAACCCCTTGCTCAAGGTGCCATAGAGGGCACTGGTGTAACAAAGGCCTGTGCAAAAGTAAGTAATACGTAATGAGCGACTATATTGATTTGAACAGGCATAAGTCAACTTTCAGAAGGGTTCTTCCCGAATCCAACAATCAGTCGTGTTCTTCATCGTCATCTATTTTAATATTTAATTCGTAACTATACAATGTATTACCATCACACTATCAGAAGGATATCATGTTTTATGTGACCAAGTTTTATATTGTAAGGTCATGAATGACAATAATCCTCATTATTTCTCATAATTTTGAAGTAGCTTGGAAGGCAGGGCACTGGATTCGGTAGCTGGAGACGAATCTCGTTCGAAACTATCCCCGTCTCTTTTAGCTTAATATAAACCTCATTTATTATTCCAGGTAGAGATTCAGTGACGTATAGCAAAGCCCATACGAAGTCTTCTATCAGTAGTGATTTTACCTCAGGTGTGTATTTTCGTCTTTTCCTTAAGGCAGTTCCAGACGAATCCAATTTTACTTCTACTACGCATGTCTCTACATGTTACCGAAAAAGGGGCATTTCAATGGCAGTGAAATGATTTTGGAATTGGAAAATATATTTTCACCATTTCAAAGCAACGAATGCATTTCAGCGATTTTGTCTCAGTGAAGGAACGCTGGCAAACTGACTGGCAAAATCAAGGTTGTTTTGCTCTATGGTGAGCCCCCACTTTAATTATATTTTCTGATTGAGCATTGTTCTAGAAATCTATTGACCTGAACGTGAAGAGAACATCATTTTAACTTCTTAGCAAATATTTGCTTTTAGTATGCCAAAACAGATCCTATCTGATCTCATATACTAGAGTGAGCTTAAATCATTAAAGATTATCATACAAAAATCCCAGATTGTGCCAAAATAAGCCTGCTGACCCCATAATTGTTTCCCTGATTTCGAATTTTGATGGTATACGCTATCGCTTTCGAACTATTATATAATGACATTTTATTGTTCGAATATTCTGGAACCTCCTCAACTCAACAGCGGGTTGCAGACGTTATAGAACAGGGCTACACCACCAAGCGCCTCCACTCAAAGTTTCTCAAATTTGGCGATACATATCGCATGCCGATAGCAAAATACGAGCGTAGCGTGCAAGATCTATGGCGTTACTTTTCGTAACTTGTGTCTAATTTCGCTTAACCCGGGGCTAGGGGTTGTGTGAACCCATGTACTTCAAGATCCTCACGGGTACTCATATGAACAGTCACAATCAAAGCGTGACTGAGATACATCATTCTTTAGATGACGACTTTACAACGAATATTATGGATTAAGAATACTGATCAGCGATACGGATTTGATATTTTTGGAACATCATGATGTCTTGCCGGCATCATTGAAAACTGTTGACCGCTTCTCTCTTGTAGGAAACAAGCCTATGTTTATGTATACTATGATTGTCTTTTTGAATTTGGTGCTAATACTGTTATATGGAATATGGAATAGGTCTTTGGATTATGGACGCGGATATTCTCTAATGGACGACGGCTGAATTATGAATGACGGACCAGACGCTTGTAATTCACATTGACATTTACAAATTGAAGTGATATGCAAGAGGTGGGAAAAATTGACGACGTTTGGCGACTGAAAAGCAACCATACAAACACGAATACAAACGCGGAGTTGTCGCGGAAGACTCGCTTGACCAATGGCGAGGATATTTAAGAAGATTAAGATTACATTATCACCTTGACATCAGAATGGTCAGGAATAATCGGCGGAGATTCGCAGTACGTGTATCTCAGCCACGCTCTAATATATCGGTATGTATGCATATCTTGAAGGACGTGCCATCATGTCTCCCTAACGTGGGATGCAGCGAATGTGTCAGTAAGTACATGCCTCGAAGGTATGTGATGATGTAAAAGCCCGAGTATCGTTTCACGTACTATGGAAGTCTTCGTATCATGGAAGTCGATAGGAAACCCTTCATACGTACATTAGCAAATAAACAGATAGTTGCATAATATCTTCTTTCATGCGAATCTTAGTTCTTAAGTTTGCCCACAGGAGGCGCCCTCTCACAAACCTTGTGCAAATGCTGTCCTCAGGCTTTCTCGGCTGCTCCGTAAATTACAAATACATAGAATTAATTTATTGTCACCAATAAGGCATATTTCAGCAATTTGTGACCAGTGTAAACAAAACAAACATGTGTTTGCGGAAGTCCAAGAAAACGAGTTCACTGTTGAAATGCCCATCGAAAATGGAACAGGAGTAGCGCGCCTCCAACACCGGAGAGCGTATTTCCACTCGAAAGTATATGGTCGAGTTTAAGACAAAATCGATTATTAACTGCGATAGTTCATGCTAGATTCAATTTTATAATGTCCCTTGAATATAACTACATTAAAGAACGTCTGAATCATTATGTCGGAGCGATATATATTCTGTGTGCAAACAGGCCATTTGCGTGGGGTATTGTGAAACATTCGTACGAACGTTCGTAAACCCATCGCGAGCCATGGCGTCATCTCGCGAGAGTTAAAACCGAAAATGTTCATCTGCAATACCTTCAACATTGCGTAATGGACACCGACTAGGTCTCTATTGACGGTTAAAATATTTAAAACTCGTGTGGGAAATCCCGTCTTCGATATTGGAATCTATATTAAATTGAGAACCTTTTAAGCGAATATGAAGAAAATGACATGGATTTCACTCTACAGTGGGGTGCCACGTTAGAAAACGTCAGATTATATGTCTAAATAGTTATTTCGTAGCGATATATATTCTGCGTGCGAACAGGTCATTTGGGTGGGGTTGATGAAACACTCGTGCGAACCCTCACAGTCCCATCGCAAACCATTGTTATCGCACGATTTCTGTCACAGCATGAGAAGACTGTGAAACGACCTCGAGTTGAACATACTAGATGGAAATATGATTTTACTTTTGAGCGTCAGGTGTTCGTGACAGCTTGTATTAGGAAAACCACACAATTACAAGCGTCTAGTCCGTCATTCATAATTCAGCCGTCGTCCATTAAAGAATATCCGCGTCCATAATCCAAAGACCTATTCCATATTCCAGATAACAGTATTAGCACCAAATTCAAAAAGACAATCATAGTATACATACACATAGGCTAGTTTCCTGCAAGAGAGAAGCGGTCAACAGTTTCCAATGATGCCGACAAAACATCATGATGTTCCAAAAATGGGCTATAACGATACTCTAACTTGTTTGCATGAGTGGCAGTTGTTTCGAGTGTCAGGAATTGAGGGGAGGGAAGTTAGAAAAATGTGATGTGCTTTTTAATCAGCAGAGTAGGAAACTCTTTAGGGATTCTGTCTCACAAGGAACTATTGGGTTATACATCCTACAGGTCATACAGCGGATGAAGCAGTTCGAGTGAAATCTGGTCCAAAATCTGGTCCAATGTCAGGGAGACAAACAATCGAGGACAAATATGGGACAGCAGCAGATTCAGATTGTGAAGACTTGCAAAAAGTGCTGTGTCCCGACTGGGCTAAACAGGGAGAATGTGACAGAAACAGAGACGCCATGACGCATTACTGCAGCAAGTCATGTGGACTTTGTCCTCAAGGTAAACCTTTACTCCATTCAGGCAGTTGAGAGTAAATTAACTTCCATGGTGGTCTTCCCTGGTAAAATCTTTTATAGTGGAATTATGCTTCCAATTTCAGTGTTTATTACGGGATCGTTTCCATTATTCGTTTTTATACGCCCGCCAAAAGGCGGACGTATTATGTGATGGCGGTTTCCGTCCGTCTGTCCGTGCGTCCGTCCGTCCGTCTGTCCGTCCCCCGTGTCCGGTCTATATCTGGGACAGTTTTCCATCTACAGTTCTAATTTTTGGTGAGTGGATACCCTACGGGGAGACGATGTGTCGCATACCAAAATGAAGGTCAAGGTCAGAGGTCAAAGGTCACTGGCCTAAAAAACGGAAATCACTGAAGTGTTCGTGTCCGGTCTATATCTGTGAAAGTTTTCTATCCACAGTTGCAATTTTTTGTGAGTGGATACGCTAGGTAGAGACGATGTGTCGCGTACCAAAATTGAGGTCGAGGTCAGAGGTCAAAGGTCACTGTTGCCTAAAATCAGGAAATCATTTATCATTGACAGTTTTCTATCTACAGTTCTAATTTTTGGTGAGTGGATGCCCTAGGGGAGAACGATGTGTTGCATACGAAATGTAGGTCGAGGTCAGAGGTCAAAGGTCAGTGTGACGGAAAAATCAGGAAATCATTAAAAATTTCTAATTTTTTATGAGTGGATTCAAAAGGGGGAAACGAGGTGTCGCATACCAAAATATAGGTCAAGGTCGAAGGTCAAAGGTCACTGACCCCAAAATCAGGAAATTATTAAAAATAAGTTTTTTTGTGTCAGTAGATGCATGAGGGGGACACGATGTGTCACATACCAAAATGTAGGTCAAGGTCGAAGGTCAAGGTCACTGTGACCCCCAAAATCATAAAATTGTTAAAAATCATGATTTTTTTGTGTCCATTGATACACATCCTCGCGAGCCAGTTTATCGATCGATCTGTTACGATCGATACACTGGCTTGGTTAGTTACCCATATGAGTTCTGGATATAAATAGATCAAGAGGTTTCCTCTAAATCAACCCAATCAGTGAACGCGCTAAGCCAGTTGATTAGGCCAATCCGTTGCTAGGTATGAGATATGACAGGATTGAATTTTGTTGCGGACTCAACTGCTTTGATGTCAAGTTGAAATCAACATCGGAAGTCAAAGCAAAAAGCCGCAAGCTTGGGATACCGACATGCTTATTCAAAACAAGCGCGGTGGATGAAATGTACGAGATTGTATAATGGAGGCGTCGACTCAAGAACTCATTCGAAAGACCAAAAATGTCAAGGTAAACCCTCTCCAAGGATTTAGGATTTACCTGGACTTGTGAAGATGATTAAGATATTGAGGGAAGACAATGTGTCGTGTACCAAAATGTAGGTCAAGATTAAAGGTCAAGGTCACTGTGATCCAACAATTTGAGATCCTTAAAAATAACCTTTTTGTGCCAGTAGATACATTAGAGGGACATGATGTGTTACATACCAAAATGTGGGTCAAAGATCAAGGTCACTGTGACCCCAAACTCAAGAAATCATTAAAAGTCACATTTTCATATACCTCATAGATCATGTAATGCGATGTTGCATTCTGTCCATTCACCCATTAACATTAGTTGTCCATGCGATATCTCTAGTTTCAAGGTATTGATTGATACCAAACTTTGGGTATAGCTTACTCGCATTGCAAAGAGAGATCAATTTGTCAAAAGTCAAGTTTAGCTGCCTATATGTGTTAGGTTGGAATATTCAGACTTGTCTCCCCTACATGTATATGGCATTTGTCCTGTGGAGTTGTCTCATGTTTGATACATGTAAGAAATGGCTACATTTACTTAAATTGTTGTGAAATAAAAACCGTACATTTACTAGTTTAATGGGGAGAGGGGTCCTTCATGAACTTTATACCTGTTTATTAACTCAAGAACAAAGGTTTACTTCATCACTTTCTTCACATCCTTCTACCTTCATGGAAAATTTTCTCGCCTGAAAGGAATCCATTTGAAAGAAAACTACTATTTTCTTGTGTTTGACTATTGTCGATTTCAGTGTGGGAGATGTGAGCTCTCGACTCTTGTTTCAAGGTCACCTAGTTACCAAGAGTTCAGCCCATTTTAGTTTATCATTCAATATAAGATGTGATGTAACATTCTCAGAAGCATAAAATCGTAGACCTTTCTCTGGATTGCTAGCTACCAATTCGGATCAAGGCCATTAACAATCTAGAAATTCAGACCAGTGTAATTCCAGATATACGGGCGTATATTGAAGCCCCTTGGGCTCTTGTTTCTTCAGTCGCGATTTTCTTCAATTTTCTCGATTGAAAAACGATCATTCGTGAATCAGTCGCGAGGATATCGAGAAAAAAAATGAGAAAAAACGATTGAACCTTTTCTGAAAAAAAAACCATTCTCTCGTGTTATCGTTTTTGAATCGTTTACCCATGCGCGATCCGTTCTTGATCGTGAATCTTCAATCGCGAGGGAATCGTTTTTTTCAAGGTGCGAGAGAATCGTGAGGCGGAGTGATATCTGACACATAGGCCGTGTTGCCGACGTACGCCGCTCTATCCGCGAACTGAGAACTACATTTAATGCTGGTAGCGGATTTGTCGATGGAAAACCTATATTACTATACTATACTGTATAAATGCGTAAGATAACCGGATAATATATATGATTCACGATCTATAGTCTCCTACAAGCCGAAGTAGGGCGTATGCTGGAAATATCTATATACATACCTGTACCATGCTTCCTGTGACGTCCGCGTTCAGATTTACTCTGGCGAAGCGTAAATGACAAAATTACATGTTTATTTAATAATCGTGTGAGTCGACAATGTATTAATGTTCAGTCATTTCCTTCATACTTCCGATAATTTCCTCATATATTCATGCAACTTGGTATAAACAATACAGGATGATAGTCGCAATATCTTCTTTTTGTAAATACCGTGTATAGTTCATAAGTGGATTTGAGTTCGTCGTTGATTGCATTATCAGAATGATTACGGCACAGACTTGATAGAGGTGAGAATGGGCGCATGGCGGATAACCCAGAACAGCTTAGCCCTCCAGCCGAGAATTTCTAGGTTAATTAAGGTGAAAAATAGTGTAATTAAATATGTATATTTTGTTATAGTAAACCATACATTAGGAAAGGGTATCCATTCATGTTTTGGTACAGTTTTTAAACTATTGAGATGTGAATAAGTTCAAAAAATCACCATCAAGTTAATTTTATTTATTATAAGAATATTCGCGGCAGTGATTTCATATTTATATCAAATACATATCACAATGGTGATTGAATCGCATATAATGGTTGGATTCGCATACTAGTATGTACAATACTTTTTATTTTAATTTTACATTTTGATAAATGAACTATGAATGATTCCAAAGGGAAGCTCAAGCCAGAAACCTGAATATTATATAATTTAATCTCTTACTGGATTAACCAAAAAATGTTCTCGTCCTTGTACGATCATCGGTTAAAGATTTCGGGGTTTTTTCTTCGCAAAACTAAAGATTTAAATGTGGGATTTGAAAATCTGTCGGACATAGAAAGCCGTTTTATATTCATATTTCGTATTAATGCAGTCATTTCACATATAGTATCATACTCGGTGAGGGGCGTTGTTTGATTCTTCAGCAACCAAGTCACGTGACCTGAATTATACAGGGCTTTTGAAACACATCTTCCCATGGTCAAGGTTTCCTTTTTAGCCAAAGGCGAGACATTGATCATCTTCCCAAGCAAACCGCGTTCAGCCCACTTTCAGTGTTTTCCATACTGCAATTACCAGGCTTGTGGGATATTTGATGGCGAATGAATACGTGTATTTTCATCCAATTGTGCAAAATAATCAATATCATTATTTATATATATATATTTTATATATATATTTACCCTTTGTATTGATTAATTTTCACAATTTATTGAAAATATACGTATTCATCTACCATCAAATATCCCACAAGCCAGGCAACTGTGGGGTTTGCACTTATAGACTCCCACTTAGGGAGCCACACAGCAAAACTCCCACCCAGAGAGCTCCAGAAAAGATTAATTCACACAACCAAACAAACAAGCAAAAAAATAATGACAGTTGTGAAAAGTTTTACAAATAGCCCGCGCTATATATTAATAATTAAGTGCTTTCGAAGACTCAAAAGCTCCGTATGACAATGTTATATTCAATACAGCGCCATCTATCTACACAAGGAAAATGGTGATCGTAGGACAAAAAAACCACGCGAACAGCGAAAAACTCAAAATTTCAGCACGCACAGATGCCAAAAACGTTCACGAAAAATACTACACAAGAAATCTGGAATAATACCAGCTTTAAAACACAGAAATACTCAAAATAATAGACGAAATTGCACGTGCAAATGACCCAATCTGACCATATCCGGGCCTGTGTCCAGTACAAAATATATGTAATTATGAAGTTATAATTATAAGCATAACCATTATTCCTATGTATATATATATATTTGTTTCTTCAATTTCTTTCAATATCCCCATCGTATCTATATAACCGCCAACTGAACTGAAACACGCTATAGTTTTACACAAGGCAAAGAAGAATGGAAAAGGAAGAAGAAAAAATGATCGAACTTTATATAGTCTGACTGAAGTGTTTATGATATAGAAACTCGAACGTGTATGCAAGTCAGTCAGGCTGAACCTTGCCGTACTACTTTCGGGTATAATCCTCAACTTTTTTTTTTTTCAATCGCTTATATTTTCTCGATTAAAAAACGATTGAATCGCGATATCGCTTTTTATTCGCGAGAATTTTCTCGATTGAAAAACGATTGCCAACAGAAAAAAAACCATTCGAAGAGCGATCGCGAATGAATCGTTTATTTTGAAGAAAAAAAACCATTCCCTCGCGCCTTGGAAAATCGCGACTTCGAGAAAATTTGACGAAATAAACGATTCATTCGCGAACGATAATTGGAAACGGTGCCTAATAAGCCAGATGAACGTGAGAAACTTTTGTAAAAAAATATCGCGGTAGGCCTTGCTTTTGTAAGTATGGTTGTGGAAAATCTTATCGGGGATACAACAGAGAAATGGGAATCATTATGTTACAGTCAGAAAGATCATAAGCTTCATTTCCTCATATTAAATCTCCCTAAGGAGGTCTTATTTTGAGCATGTTCCTAATTCTGGCTTTCTGGATTCTTTATGCCCGATATATAAGACATATTCCGAATAATACGATCACTACACATCCACTAAGCTCGATCGAAACAATCAATCTATACAGAATCTGGATTTGTTCGTCTGATTTTAGAAAATACCATTTCCCTTATTAACCCTGAATCATTGCAATTACCATGGCTAGTTAATGGAGGTATTTAAATTGGGTTCAACGTAACATACTTCTTAATTTTTTTTAGACAATGGTGATGTAATCGGACAAGGGTCAGAGACTGAAGTGGATGTATACAGTCAAAACGATGAGCAGTGCGATAACATATATGAATCGCGACAGTGTCAGATATGGGCCACCGTGGGAGAATGTGAGCTTAATCCCGTCAGCATGGAGCACTACTGTAAAAGGGCGTGTGGTCTTTGTAACCCCAGTAAGTCCAATTCCATTCTACAAATGATAGATTTTAATGTTCCGTTTGGTGTACTACGCAACGATATTCGACTTATTGCTCATGAAGTTTTTCGCAGGCAGATCAGCAGAGTAAATGTTTGTTTCTCTGTTTTCCCGCCTATGTTGAAACTTCGTGATCGGGTATTCTTACTACAGTTATCACTATGATCGAGAAGTAGCTCTGAAATCACGATATTTTATCAGATCTTCTAATCATCGCTCATGGGCACTTGCGTTTGGAAAGAAATGTGAAATAGTATAGGCCTATGAGGGCATGCAGAGAGATTCAACAGTCTCAAGAAACAGGATAAATCGTGCAGCATGTTCCTCTATTGTAATATTAACATATTCCCGAGGACATCGAATATAAAAATATGTCTCTTTCAGTGGCCAGAGGGTTTGGTATGGACACCAGCAGCAATGTCGGTGAAGATGCTCTCATATATGATGAAACTGTAAAAGATGATACAGAGGTCTCAAAGAAAAAGGAACGAAAACATAAGAAATGCAGAGATGCATTTACCAAGAAAAAATGCAAAAACATGTACAAATTGGGTTTTTGCAAAGTACGACATTTGGAGAATTGGATGAGAAGTCACTGCGAGAAAACATGTGGATTTTGCTCAAAACGTAAGTTTGGATGTCTTTTTTTAGCAACGGCACTATTACCAGGACCTCATAAGCTATACAATGTTCAACACAGCAATATAGTCGCAATTTTAACTCTTAGAAATTGCAAGGAGATCCATGTGAGTCTGACATACTGCATATGTTAACAAGTTTGGAATCGAAGCGTTATTTACAGAACTCCACATACATCGTTCTTTTCCTTACTTTGAGTCCCTGTTTACTTCTGACGCGCACAAAACACAGTAATTTTCATTTGATGGATCCACTTGGATTCACGTTCGACTCAATCTAAGGTCAGCATTGCGTTTCCGCTAAATTGTGCAGGATTTGACCGATATGTCTGTGTGTGTAAAATAAACTGCATTGGTTCAAATACATTGTCTTGAATCAATAAGGTTAGAAACTTTGGTTCATTGTTCCATTATGCCCGGTTGCCATGTTATTGACATTCATTTTGTCTCACAGAAGGTCTGGTCTGATGAATTCGCGCAGAGCAGACTTCACTGTTGTCTATATTATAGCCTGGTCTAGAACAATGACGATATCGTGAAATCGTTTGGGGAAATCAATTTTCACCAAAAACAGTCAATCTTTCTCAGTTACTATTTTCTGTTCACAGTCAAAGTGATAAGTAGAGTAACACTATCCCAGTACAGGCAGTTCAGTAGTATTCCAGGTTTATACTACAAATTTCCAAAGTCGGTGCTAAGGGTTATATTAGGTGGTTGAGCCCCCAGGAACAGCTATAGTAAAGAGGTTATAGGCGGTCGGATCTCCAGGAAAAGCTACAGTAATATTTTATATGGTCGGGACCCAAAGAACAGCTACTGTAAAGGGGCTAAGTGGTGGATTCCCAGGAACAGCTACAGTGAAGTTCTCCCTCCCCCCTCCCCCCCCCCCCAGGAACAGCTACAGGAGATGATTACATGGTCAGGCCCACAGGATCAGCTGCAGTAAAGGGGTTAGGGGTCTCGAAACTACGTGAATGAAATCATCAATGGTCCATGCTTGATTTCTACACGTTGCTGGATATAATCTACGATATCTGATGGATGGAAACGATTCAAGAATAAGTAAAAAACTTTATTTCATAAAGAAAAATGCATTTACCGTTCTGTTTTCTCCGTGTGTTGTTGTTGATCAAGACTTAAAAAATGCCCGGATATCAACCTCTTGTTTATCAAAACTGTAACAAGCGCTTTGATTGGCTGAAATGATGAAAATGTAGGCGTGGTTACTAGCTTTCAGTCAATCGGAGCACAGTTGATATCTGCTGGAACTGTAAACATTTGCATGCCTGCTGCGAAATGCTTGTCGTTACCGTTGCATTTCCATAACTTTTCTCTGACTTTTCATTCATTTATGATACTCTTTAATAGTAAATAGTTCCCATCCACGATTGTCAATATAACAATTGGACAAGAATGCGCCACTACAAAATAAGTGTAAAGACATCGGAAAACGGTTTTTGTCGGTATAGCCTATAGACCGCATGTGGACCGGTAAGAAAATTAGCTATCACCATTCTGATTTTCTGATTTTCAAATGACTTGTGTTTGGGGTTCGCTTTGGCGCACTTGTAAATCACTGGATCTACTATCCTCAGTTCTTTATTAATGGAAATTGATTCTTCAGAAATGTGGCCACATTCTCCATAGAGAAATGTGGCCACATTTGTCAAATTTGTACATTTGTCCGTGTGTTCACAAAAACCCCGCCGATTGGGATTAGGCCGGAACAGCTACTGTAAAAGGTTAGGTTGTCGGACCTCCAGGAACAGCTACAGTAAGTGTTTACATGATCGGGCCCCCAGGAACAGCTACATTAAATGGGCTAGGTGGTCGGGCCCTCAGGAACAGCTACAGTAAGTGGTTACATGATCGGGCCCCCAGGAACAGCTACATTAAATGAGTTAGGTTGTTGGACCTCCAGGAACAGCTAAAGTAAAGGAATGGCGCTTTTCAGAAACACCATAACATCCGAGAATCCCTGGAGATCCTTAGTTCGTTCGAAATTTTCTCATAAACACATCTTTTCATGGAGTGCTCGTTGGGTTGTTTTGAAAATTGGATTGCTGGGCCGTGAAATCCGTATCTAGTGAAATGGAGTTACAGTAACTGTGTGACAGCCTGTCTGACTCGCGGACATTACATTTTTAATCTAAAGATGATTATAACTGTGAGAATTTCGGTTATAAATGAACCTTACTGACCCTGTTTTGTTAGACAAATACCGCACGATAGAGTTACGTAATTAGGTTGTAAGTCCTATTTGAACAGGTCCTGTGTGGTTTACCAACTTCATTGGAAAGGTGCTTTTGTGTCTTACAGGTAAATATCGAACGGGGCAGGTACTCAGTCGCTGTCGGGATAACAGAAAACCTTCGAAATGTCAACGGCTGAAGGAGAAGGGATTTTGTGTGACGAAAACGAAGAAGATGAAGCGCAAATGTGCACAGACTTGTGGGCTATGTGACGATGAACCGACGTGAAGTGATACGGATTACCAGTGGATTAGTATGGATTAGCAGTGGATTAATACGGATTAACTGTTCTGTGATTTCCGCACCTATCAGAAGCCAGGGGCACGTATTACATATTATCAGTTTGCTGTCCATATGCACAGGAGTCCCTAGGGTTGTTTGCTATTTATCAACAATACCATATTATCTGCTAAAATGTCACCACCGAATGTGTTCAGTGGAAATTGATGCACACCTACATGTTCAGTTTATTTGTAAATACGGTCTGCGCTGACAATTCTTGTCGGCCATATCAAGTTTAAGTCACTGGAGATGTGCAGTTGGTAACATACTGGAACACGTATAGGGGTTTGTACTGATGGACTTGATTGGGCATAAACTGAATCGACGAAAAGAATTAAGTATACGTATTCAACTATCCCCCATGCGTTCATGATATTATAATGCTGACAACCCGTTCTATATTGGCAGCATTTAAGTTGATCAAAAATACAAAGGTTATATGTCGGGGATTTTTATCAACTAATACAACCTTTCAGGGATTCTTCATCCTCGCTAGATATGTCTTATATTATGGTCATTCGTCTCGTGGTGCAATTATTATTGTTGTACGTATAACTTTTGTCAGCACTTTTGTTATATATAAATAACATTTACCTGTCATTTTCAAACCTCTTTTATTTTCTACCATGTGCTCTCTATTTTATTTACAATTCTGAAGATATTACTTTGGATAATTTGTATATAAATCGTTTTACATGCGTTTTATCAATTCTTTTTTTAATTATGAGAATGTGGCGTGTTTCCAATTTGATATAATCATTGTATATATCGGTATGTCAGGACATATTTTTTCAAACAGTTACCGTTTTATGTAATTCTTGCACCGAGTAGTACCGCACCAGCTCGGCCATAAACCAGATCCCCAACAGTCGGCAGGAAACGCTGGTTATTGCGTAAACTGGCAATTTTCGTTCTTAAAAGCAATGTAAAATCATCAGTTGGTACATATATGCCCTCAAATAGGTCCTTTCTAATTCACGCAACTTAGAGAGAGGGTGTATTCACCTTTGACATGACAGATGTACAAATTTAAACGTTACAAGTAAGAACCTGGTTGATAACCCAGTCGGTATAAATTGATACTATGAAAGATTACGAATAATTTTAAAGAAGTAATTTATGGAATTTGATGTCAACTGACTGTTATATAGTTCTCAGTTACCGTAGTCAAGACCTGCGCATGCAAGCGCATGTGAGGAAGTAGTTCCCACGAGAGCTGGCGATCTGTTTCCAACTGCCGTATTAGTCTTTCTATGGACGAATCGTCTCCTCTTGTCCCACCTTTCTAAGGTGAATCAGGTTACAGATTTGTTGCTAAAAAGATAAATAAATTATCTCAGTATAACCATGACTAGAAATATGGAAAAATAGTCAAGAATATATAACAAAAGCGATAACCTGAAGACTTGTAAATAATTTCAATGACCGAACTATTTATATTCTCCATCACGAAAATGGAACAGGTGAAGGAGATAATGATTGGATTGATATGACATAATTCTGTAACTCATGCTGGCCAAAATGCTGCGTTTAATTCAGGTGGAAACGTAACCAACTGACTCTTAATAGGGCCATTCTTGATTCCACACAAGTAGGAAGATGTATTGACCAACTGGCATATATTATTTCTGTAGTGGAATGCAGCAATGCAATTCAATGTAATATGTTGTAGCTATATGTGGATCTCGATATCTAGAATTGTAAATTCACATACATGTATGGGAAGGGCATAGTGTCATGATTGTGTAAGTCGATGATGAATGTACATTATTGTGTTCCCAAAAGTTAAAACTCTAACTGTGTCGTCTATGTCGGCATATGTTGCAATAAAGACTCGCGTCTCTGTGTTTGGATATTTAACTGAAGTGACAGAGCTGTGTTTTCCTAAGTTGAATATGTATTTCGTTACTGTATGGTTCGACAAATAGGAGACATCGACCGATCTTGTGCTCACAAATCTTTCAAGATCTTGCTACAAATGAGTCCATGGTCATTGTTGCATAGAAGCTGTGTACAGAGCTGAATCGATGGCGCGGTTATTTTCACCGAAATTTCTATTGAAGATGACAAACAAACGCAAATATGAATACATACATCAAATTATTAGATCAGCTACACAAAAGGAATTACCAAGGGTTCCCGACTGCGATGACGGCAAAGTCGAGGGTTATTTGCCACTGGGAGTAGTCTCCCCTGAATCACAATACAAATTTTGGCCTGTGTAATGTACAAGATGGTAATATTTGCAGAAGTCATTTGATATATGAATATTCCCAATTACATGTACAGCAGATCAATTTTCTTACAATAAAAAGTTACGAAAGTAGTTATTCAGCACAGGAAGTAATATGCTAAATTCTTCCCACTCACATTATGAAACGTCTAAAAAAATGGCTCGTATTTTCATCGAGAAATTTGTGATATCATTTCGATATCGAGAGGTTAGAGCGAATGCAAGATTTTTTATCTAAAAAAACCCGACTGATTCGTGAAGTAGCTTTACTGATCGGCTTTCATTCGTGAAAAATTGTATTCAATCGCCTCTCGATGGTTTCGCGATATTCCCTCGAAGCTTCCGCGATCAAAATGTCTCGACGTTCTTTCGATCAGCATGATTTTCGATCGGTCAAAAAAGACGAATGAAAAATGATATTAACAAAATCGATCGAGAATTTGTAAAACGAATTCGCGATTTCATTTTCTTTCTCTCGAAATTCCCTCGAATAATTCGCAATACGACAAAACCAAAGAAAATTCTCGATTGAAGGAAATACGATTTATTGAGACGCTTCCTTAGTAGGAAGGCTAGATAAGTGAAGGTCCATTTTCCCGATAGAGCACTCCAATTTATCCCACGTCACAAAATAGTTGAATATTTTTATAAGTTTCTTTATAAGTTTATGGACGCGGATATTCTTTAATGGACGACGACTGAATTATGAATGACAGACTAGACGCTTGTAATTTATTCTAAAAGTACCTATCATTTATTGATGTGCTCTGAAACAATCACTACCATCGTCACCAAAGTTCACGAGCGCCATAACTGTACGTTATCCCCCAAAATGCATCTGTATTTACTTTCAACAAAACGGCAAACATGTAAATGTCTTATAAATGACCCTTCAAAGATATTCCCAACCAACCCTCATTCCGCACTCCCAGTTCCCCCGCACATGGGACAATAAAGGCTCAATCCATCTGCTATATACCACTACTATTTTTTGAAAATCATGGTGACTACCTGTTTTTGTTACACATTAAGGAAGAAAATATGTGTTAGTGTTATACAGCAAAAGGGGTAAATTTTGGCATTAGGAAGTTTGATTTAAGAAGAGGAATAATTAAATTAAAACCTCTTTCTGCAACATTTCATCTGTATAGCAAGTTTGATTTAATGAGTTTTAAGCAAGAAAGAAGTCAAATCCCCAATGTATTCAGTGCTACGGTTATTAAATGATACGCATACATATTGCTGGCATATGTTTATGACTAACAGAAGATTCAAGAAGATTTATTTTATGTCTGTGCAATAGTTAAATACAATACATTATCTTGTAAAAGCTATTCATAGACAACATAGCTAAAAATATTTCAATAAAAATATATTTAGATACATAGGTACAGAATGCAAAAGGAAGGTGACTTTTGTAGATCAATATGTCGACATATATTTATTCATGTCATCGTCAGGAATGGTAGCTTACAACAGGTTTCCTATATTTATATAAGTTTTACAGAAACAATTTAAACGCAATCAACCAGTCAGACATACTATAATCAGGGAAATCAACTAAAATGAAATTAACCAGAAAAGTCTTTTGAACTTTTCTCAAAACTCATGAACAATTAAGGATTGACTGTGATTTTTTTACGCTCATTGGGGTATGAACTTAAAAACCGCTGTGCAAACTGTATAATTCCGCGTATCATAGCGGATCATACAAAATTTGCACAGCGGTTTTTGAGTTCATACCTCAATGAACGTAAAAAAAATCACAGTCAATCCTTATAATTAAATTAATCAAGCAAAACTAATGCAATAAGAGAAGAAATTGAATGTGAAATGAACGAATTCTTCGGTTTAATTCTTGTAACAGTACAAAACACTGTGCGTATAAATACAGTCAACAAAGTTCGTAACTCCTAGCAACGTCTCGGTGTACGCGCACCTCACTCGGTCGGTCTAGCGATTCAAACAGTTTTCAGTTTGACACTTTGTTGCACATTGTGTATGGAGCCATTGGAGGGAAACTTCTCAGCCAGGGATAATTATTTAGGTCAGGAAAACTAAAACACACAAAAAATTCTGCGAAGGAAGAATGAGATATGAAATCATGCAGAAGAGGAGAAATTGCTCGAGTTGAGTTGGCCTTGCCGGGAATATTCCATTCAGAGCCGACTGATCAGCCGACTGGGCGATGCATTTTCTTGCTGTTTTACCGCTCCCCGGGTAGGCATACGGAGGACCATTTCACTGATCAATGTGTTGTTCTGAGCTGGGGGAACATTCTCTGTCGCAGTTTATAACGGAACTTTCTTCCTTTCGGTGTCCGCTCAGATCAATAATGTGACGAAACTCTGCATCATTCATCGCCTGTACCCGTCACACGTGGACTGTAATCGAGGGAGTGTGCTGTGTTGTGTTCGAGCGGACGCATAAATTTGTGTGATATCAGACAGGAAACGTGAAAATTGATATTCTTGCAGCCTTTATAAACAGCGATTGAACGATGTTGCACTCGTAGGCCACCTAACAGGTTTTGTGGAATCAACATTCTGTAACACCCCCCCCCCCCTTGACTGGAGGGATTTTATCGGACATCTGCAGTACGGAACGATATTTGTTGCATACATCGCTTATCGTGGCAGTCCGTATAATTTGTCAATTTTTGTGTTTGGTTTCGTGAGAGAGGACGACATATTCCCTTTGATTTCCATCAGTGCAAAACTCCCCCGCCCCCGACCCGCACCACAACAGTGAAAGCCGGTGGATGAAATTCCACTCCACGGGAACGGTAACGAATGAATGGAATATCTTACCAAACTCTCAGGTAGGATGTGGGTTTCAGGAGTTCACCGGGTGTGATAATTTCTTTATAATGATTTGTGATAAAAGTGGATAAGCGAAAACCTAATGTCAAAATCTCGTTCAAGGTCACGGAGATGTCGATTTATTGCTGATCGGCTGATTTCCAGGACAGACAGACATTATCTCGGCTCTTTTCTCTTCGAAATTCTTGTAATTTTACAAACAATTTTCTCAATACAAATAAATATTTAAATTGACTCTTTCCAGTTGGTTTTAGAGTTTTCTGTTGGCATTATTTGAGCAATATTATGCACTAAAATATGAATCGATTTACATGTACATTACGTCCAGTGATCCAGTGCTATTTATAGCAGAAAAAGTAGTGCAGTTGTGGGCGTGGCATATCATATTTTTAGATTCATTGAAGTATGAACTGAAAAATTTAGTACTAATCAGCCAATCAAATCGCTGGATTTACGAACAATACGGGGGGAATTTAATTATTAGCCAATGAAAGGAATTGAAAGGATAATGTGGATTTTTAACTTTCATCAGATCAGCTAAATATTCAGGAGACAGTCTATTATAATTTTGAATGTCTCCATGCCATATTTGGTAATCGAGCTTTTTGGAAAAGATCTTTTTTGAGATGTTGGGATCATTGAACACAAAACTGAGGACTCCATACTGAATTGTTTACCAGTATTTATTTTATCACAGTACTGGGAAATTTTCATTTCTTATGACTCTTGACACATGCACCCAAGTTTGTACATTGCGACATTGATGATACTGTGGCATAATTAAATACAGCTTGTGGATGGAGTTTGACTGGAATACACTGCAGGAATATTCAACTGCTGTATAACCCGGATTCCGAGACCAATGACGGCCTCCTCTTCCTCTTCTACCCTCTCCTCGACCAAAGGCACATATTAAAAACAAGACTTGGAAAAATGTTCTCAGTTGCGAGTAATTTTCAACTTAATTTTCGTTCATATTTGTTTCATACACATAGCTCACAACCATGAATCAGTGTAAGTCAGTAAAAGTCAGTGTAAGCAAATTTACAAATACATAAAAGATTGTATGTTTGAAATTAGAAAAAACGGCATAGAACGACAATGTGGATTATCGTGGAATAAGCAGGTAAAGAATTATTACGAAGTGATTTTCACAGGTGCAAGTTCGCTTGCTTTTCACGCTAGCGAGAGGTATAACCTTTTTAATGGATGCCAAACTGGATCACGATCTCGGTTAGTGAAAATATTACACAGGAAATATTGAGCTATGAAAAATGCGTACATTTTCGTTGAGTCTCGAAAGATTTAATCTGTCAATCGTCACGATGTATGATATTTCTTGGTCATGGCGCCTAACAGTTTCAAGAGCAGATAGGAAGCGTCAGATACGTCATTCAATATTGATCCCTCATTCATAAAATAATGTCTCGTATAATCGATATACAAAATACAACGAACACAAGATGGTTTCATACGAGAGAGAAGCAGTCAGCGGTTTTCATTGATGTTCCATACATAAAATGCTAATAACTGACCATTATTCGTTTCCAGAGTATGTATATATCAGTCACGTTCTGACAGGTAAAATACATGATAGTCAGCTTAAGTGAAATTAGACACAGGTTGCGAAACGTAGAACTCGTAGATCTTAGACGCTCAGATCGTCTTTTCCCGATAGTGTACGATATTTATCAAAATTCTAGAAACTTTGAAAGGTGGCATTGGGTGATATAGCCCTGTTAGACAGGTTTCTGAAGTAATATTCTGTGGCGTTGATTAAAATATTCACAGTCCTCTTCACAGACGCGGCGTATGAAACACATTGTGATTGACGGATTCATCCGGGAATAAAAATGACCACAATATTTTCTCCAACCTAATGTACCTTTAATCCTGGGCTTTCTTATTCTGAAGTTAAACATCAACTTGAAACGGAAGTGAAAGATAAATCCTCGAACGTTTTCTTGATGACTACTTTGTGATTTGGGATGCAGAATGCGGTAGTTTTGAGAGTATCTGTGGCATCCTTACACTCTTGATACAGATTTAAATTTCGCTGGTGAGCCAAATACAGATACAATTTCATTTCTAGACTTCTTACTAAAAAGTGAAATCAATGAAAGTGCCACATATATTTTCTGCAAATGAACAAGCACTGAAAAATATATTGCTACAATTCGTTCCTGCACATCACACAGACAGAAGAATGTACCGTTCACCCTAACCCCCCAAAAAGATCATTGCAACAGAGCCAGAACTCCGAGCAAAAGCGGTTGAAGAAGGTAAAACTTTCTAATTACAACACATATAAGGGAAGTGGGGAGAGGTGCCGACATACTGACAGAGCCACATGACTTCACAGTATAGTCTTCCGGTTAACCTATTATATATAAAACACAGGGCTTATCCAGAGAGTTAGATTGATAACGGATTTGACAAAGCTTCAGCCATAGACATCCGTCACCTTTGGAAATTTTATACACACATAATCCTAATAACAACAATGTCTTCCCTGTTAATCCAAGTTAGAAATTAACGAACTGTTGCGAGAAGCCTTTGGAGATGTAAAATTCACCAATGAAAAGAGGCAAGGTCCTAATCTTAAAACAATGTTTAACTAAAGTGCAATTTAGGTCCCCAAATTCTCCTGCATGCGCAAAAATTAAATGTGGAGATAACAATTCAAAAACCGTGTTTGGGTACAGAGGCAACAAATAGCGGCAGCAGAATTGAGACATTTGATCGTCAGCAAAACGATCAATCGTGCTAATAACAAATATATACAATTTAGAATCTTTCCCTTCGATAAATTGAATAACAATGTTACCTGTAAAAGGCTATAAATGAAAAATATATTTCATATAAACTCATTCAATCCGGAGTCGAATCGGTTGAACATGGACCAACGACACACCTGAATCGACACATGCTTAATTAAACTTCTTAACAGAAATTAACCAAACAGGTTTCAAAGTCTCGATAGCATCTTAGAATCCTAACCAGCTTTTATGTTTTAAATGTTATCGATATATATAATATAAGGTTATACCTGTATATTTTTGCTCGAACTGCGCACGCGTCAGAGAGGGACTATTGTAATACTGATATAAGGCGTTTGGACGAAAAGCAGCCGGATGCGTTGTATTGCAGCTGGCAATCATGCAGATATATGACAAAGGAGTTGGCAAAATCGAAGGGGGAAAACACGTCTAAATGATTTTGTCCAGACAGTAGGCTACTTATACCGTGAACGTGAGTACCCTCTTCATTGACAACCTTCCATTTCGAGATTGAAATTCCAAAGTGTATTTCAATAATTATTCACCGTGGCCATTCAATCGTGCATGCAGCTCCAACCCCCCTCCCCTTCCCCAAATGAAATATATTGGTTACAATATAGAGGTTCAAAGACATGATGTAAAGCTAATCCATTCAACCATTTGAAATAAGTAGAATACTTGCTTTTAGCGTCGAATCCCTAAATTAGGGATCATCTGAACAAAATATTCTTTATTCGTTCCGTGACTGGCGAGCCTATTAACATCTAATTATTTCACAGAACGTTTGGAAATGAAGTTCAGTCCTCGATAGTCTTCTGGATATAATTACCAATCCAATTCCCGATGATCATATGCGTATCATTTCCAGACAGTTTTAATAAAAGGGCATACATATACAGGAAACTTATTACGGAAAGAGTCATTTCGAGTATTTGTATCACTCAAAAAGTACAAATCATTAGGGCAAAAGACACGAATGTTATACTGTCTTCTTGAGATAAGAATATTACGGCACTATTACATCCACAAAGTTAATTTGTCCTTTCTGACAAAATGTAATTAAACTTCACAAGAAGTGACTCTATGGCGATAGGATAAAGCGTTTCCTTTTTGTGTCTAAAAAAACGTTAAAACAAAATGTCTGGATTGTGTTAGTTAAGTCGTATTGTGCAATGTCCATTGAGTTAGACATTTATTCCACATATATACTAGAAACCCACCTGCCTTTGACATTTGGCGTTCAAATGATCAAATCATAATATTTCGTTACGGCTATTTAGGAATGATTATCATATGTAGTTGTTAAATGATGGATCATGCATCCACGCTTTTCATGTCTGAGTCTATAAATATGAATGGAATAATCATTGAATTAACCAAGAAACGCCTTAAAGATTTTACTTTATGCTTCTATTCCGAAAAAAGGATAGATAGCTGACTTATTTATATTTTCACAGAGCAGCGATGTCATATACATCGTTAATTGCCGGTATATATATTCAAACAATTCGAATATTATTGAAAACTGCTGCCAATCTAATTATGAGTTTGTAGCTGTTCTGATGTTAACGTACCAGTATCGGATATACATCCTAAAGAGTCCTGCGATTACGGATTTGTAAACATCATTATATAAGACCACGGCTGATTTATTAGGAACATCAGATGAGATGCACGGTTTTCCATATTTCATACCTGTCATTTGATCACGGTTCCCGGGGCCCAAAATTAGCACAGACTGTTCGGTTAAGGCGGTGAAAGAGTTGGGTGCTCAGATCCGGGTTCTCCGGATTCGACTTTACGACAGATTGGCCGTTGTTATTAAGGAAGTGGTATAAGGAGATAGTGGGTGATGAGTATGGGAAAAAGGAGAAATTGTCAATGACAGCACAATAGACTAATGGGCAGCTCGACAGGTGACAAAGAGTTGTATTTCATTTACTCTTCCTTGGTTCAGTCTTATTCTTATTACTTGAATCTAATTCATTTTGTGAATTTATATTCGTGTAGAATTAGACGGTAATTGGGTGAAATCATAGACTTTGGCGACATGGTATCAATAACACGACATCGGTGTTTCAGGACATAAATTACATGTACATGTCCGCTTCTATTGGGAGCAACATCTTTTTTGAGAACTATAATAACATTGTTGATCAATATAATATGGCGAATTGAAGTTGGTTAAATGGTAATAATTTATGGCACACTTAAGGCACTTTCCACCAGGACAGACAGAACAAATAATACTATAGAAGGAAAACGTCGAACAGACCATTAAACAAGGTGTCTCACTTTGTCAATAAATTACATGTAGCATTACTGTAAAATCCAGCGCAAAATTATTGTAAGATTTGTGGACATACGATATATTTGATTCAAAATCAATTACTGGATTTATTTTGTCTCCATCAACGTCAATCGTACAGGATGTATGGTTAGTCTATGGTTTCATCGCTGAATTATCTTTTGCTCTACAGCGTGACTCTACGGATGGATAGTCGATCCTGTTTTGATATACTCTAGAAATGCATTACAGAGCGAAGGGATCATGTGCGATAATCATTTAAGCAATAAAATGTGAATAAACAATAGTCACTTACCGCCAACATTGCAGTGCTGTTGAAGACAGCTGTTCATTGTACCATTGCAGGCTTCTTTCCCTATAATATGAATCCAGAATGTATGTCAAACTTTCCGAATCCGGTGTTGTGAAACATACATTTATTTGAAATCTGATGAGAGAAGCGCCATTACGTTAAAACTCGGATCAGCTATGCACTCATCTGAGTAATAACAGCTTTACAATGATACACGATGAACGATAATGTTCCCGTGATTGCCAGCATTTGTTCTTCCATTTATCGTTGTTATAAAAGCCTTTTGTCATCTGTTGGCTTACCTGGTGACAAATAGAACATCTCCCTTCTAGTGCGGATGAGAAATGCGTTGAAATGAAAGGATCATTTGTCGTTCTAATTCTGAAGACTTGCATCAATATTTGGTATGGACGACCGATTTTGTTGAGAATATTCAAACGTCGAGAATTATTCAAAGGGCGACGGCTTGCTATTGAATGTCGGAGCAGCAGGCGCGACGGAGCGACTTGAATATTGGGGGTCAAACGGTGGTGGGACAGGGACGAGGTTGGCCCTGCGTCGGGCTGCGTCTTTTGTTATATTTTAGTGTGATTTAACGCACTTGTGCGCTTCTGGGAAGCTTGAAATAAATAGAATATTTCGCAAATAAAACAATTTTTCAATCACACGTTGCTTCAAAAATAACTCATCGATAATATTTGTCAATTATATCCACTCAACCATGCGAAAGGTTAATACTTGGGACTTCTGAAAATGTAGATAGCGGAAGGGGGTACCCGGAAATTTTTGGAATTTCAGACGATTCTCTAGACATATCTGACCCATTACAATTCATTCAAGGGAAAGTTATTTGTAGGGGCGGGAAAAACTGGTCCTTGGCCTCCCACTTTTATAAGCCCTTCGATAGACGAGGTCGTACATTTCGATCACGAATTCCGTCCGTCTGTATATTTGTCTGTCCGTCTGTCCGTCTGTTCACTTTTGCTTGTCCGTGCGATATCTCCAGTTTCCTGTGATGGATTGGTTCCAAAATCCGGCATACCGCACCCATGGGTCAAAGAGGAACCCTATTCGTTCTAAGATCAAATGTTCAAAGGTCAAGGTCAGGTCACTGTGTTTGAAAATACACTGTTTATTACAGGCTCGTTGTTGACTCCAGTGGTACAAAAGTGTAAGCCTATTGATTTTTACTGATTTGCCAAGTTTGGCCAAGGGATATATTCTGCTTGGAAAATTCTGTCCATCTTGCTTGTTAACACAATATATTTCTTGAATGATTATAGTCAGGCTTTCTAAATTTATAAAAGATAAAGTAACTGTCGATGGGTCAGAAGCCTAGTGAAGATGACTGACCGTGACATATTTCATTACATTTGACCAGTTTTAGCTGTACGACTCCTACAAAATTAAATTACAAAATCCTCATTATCAAATCCTACATCGAACTTTAACAGCCGATTTCTTCACAAAATAAATGTTTCCGATATCCACTTATGTAGTGATTGTGGAAGAGAACAGGAAACTATAGAACATCTGTTTATAGAATGTGAAAATGTACGTAAATTATGGAGAGAGCTTCGGTATTGGCTACAAGAAACTTCAGGGATGTCAGAGGAAATAACAAAGGACAAAATCATATTGGGTTGGGGAAAAGAACAAACGAGTTTGAACACACTCATGTTCCTAAAATTATATATCGCGTAATAAGTTTACAAAATCACTTATTGATTTAAAATCCCTATTATATGTTTTCTGCTATAATTATTCAATAGAAAAATATGTAAATCATATACACACATTAGGTAATAATTTCACAAACAAATTGATTTTATTCCAACATTGCTTTAACTCTAGAATCGAGGAAGCTAACCCATGGATCGAGCATCTATATATGTAAAGATTTCTCTCATCACGATTGGCAAAAAGCCGTGTGATATATACCATTACACTGACCAATAGAAAAGCGAAAAAAAAACTATTTTAACAGAATAAGCATCACACACCTAATATTTGCGGATTATCTTTCGACCTCGTTTCAAATAATATCTGTTAGTATATATATTATTTTGAAGCGAGATAACTATCGCACCTGTGGCCATACATGTATGTATATATCTATTTGTGTTGTTACAGTAATCCAAAAAAGATGTCAGCGTTCACGTGTTTTTATATGGTTTGTTTGTATAATCATCTACATGTATATCTATTCTATTCGCTTGTCCATATCCGTGTTTAATGACCCACCCAGTAAGTATAATGTATTTATGTACGTCCTATCGTATGTCGAAAATGCTGTTTTACCTTAAATAAGGGGAAAATAACACAAGAGAAGATCCAGTATTATCTGTATATCCTGTACAATTGTCTGTGTTGTATGTCTGCGAATATATGTTTGTGTATATAGCAACAAAATAATAATATAAAAAATGGTATACATCTGGGCTATCCAAATTCATACTACATATGCAAATGGAAATTGACTAAAAGCTTTTCCAATGTGATTGACCTTGGCCTATTTTATCAAGGTCAGATAGTTTTTGCAGTATTTCGAGGGATCATGGCTCGGCTCTTCAAATTCATACTACAGTATATATGCACTGGGTGATCAATTAGAATCCGGTTCAAGTTGACGGGCTTGAACTATTCCATGGAGGTCAAATTCTAGTCAACACAACATGTTTTGAATTATAAGATTATAGTTAGTCATGCCCAAGCATATGTTGATCTTGTTCATATCTTCATCACGCATGAGCTGTCATTTGCTAACAATTTTAGCTTCCATAATCCTTAAAATATGGATATAGATATACACAAACTAGTTCCTCGCAAAAGGGAAGCGGTCAACAGTTTTAAATCCTGATGTCAAGGAAAATTTCCGTTTCCTTCTCGAGCATAGGGGGGCGGTTAATGGATGGATTATGAAAATCATGAAGATTATGCATTACATGTTCTGCAGATGAACATTATAGTCCTTGAGATCTTACAAACCAAATCTGAGGAATCTGGAATGGCGCTTAATGTTACAGCCTCGGCGAATCAGTTTCTGCAACAGTGTTCTTTGGCGTTGGCTGGAATCTGCACGCAGGGAATAGCAAAGGCTATGGGCAAGATATGTATATACCCAATGCAGTTTATTGTTTCCCAATGTAATAAACTAGCTTACGTATGTAATATATGCTTATTATATGTTATAGCTCAGTGTCAAAACTGCAATCCTCTCTCTGGAGTCTGCACTATTAGTGGTATCGATCAAATCCAGTGAAGGTGAATATTTTCCCTTCACTGCACGATGTAAAGAGTCCTACCCATAACGAGGACATCGTCCTGAGGAAGAACGGGATTTGAAATATTTCTGCATATGGACATATTCGGAAAATAACAGATATATGTCCGCTAAAAGCAGCGCAGAATACCCATATCTTTATGGTGTTGGCATGTTAACGAGCAGTTCGAGTAGCTCTAGCTAAAGATAACATGCCATGAATGATACTATTTATATTTATGTGGATAACAACGCGAATTACATCTTGAGTGCGACTGAACTAATGGGCAGCTGAGACAGATAGGGGTATAATGAGGAGACATTTATTCTTGCCTAAAAAAATAATCATATCGAAAGGTTTATAGGCCTATTCGGATAGATGGGTAGTAGGCCATGTCAGCGAGATAGCAGGGGAATTATGAATTTATGTTTAATTTTTGATAGATTAAACTGCCCTCAGCTGATTTTTGTCTCCAGGTACATGGTATTTCGATTGCCAGCGAATCTATACTTCATAGAAAGCAATTACGCATATTGTCCACGTGGTTGAAATATAGACGTTTTGCAGTTCTAAAACCGTCCTGAACAATTAATATTGGTTTCCTGATTTTCTTCTTTATTCTTCTGCATCTTCCGCTTCTTCTTTTTGCCAATTTTGTTTCCGTCAGATAACTTTTGAATACTTTCATCCATCAACTTCGAATTTGTTGTGCATATTACTCCCGTCCAGGAAAGAAGCCTATTGTTTTCATTTCTGTTCAAAAGTGAGACTGTTTTTTTTCCTACAATTTCCCTCATATACAAATTCTCCTTTTGTTCAGTCTTTTTCGATGGATGACTTCGGAATGCCTTCGTCAGTCAACTTCAAAATTGTTGTGCATATCACTCTTGTCTAGGAAAAGCCACTATCGTTTTCAAGCTCTTTCCGAAATGATGAACTTGTTTTTTTTTCTACAATAGCTCTCGTGTGCAAATTCCTTCTCCTTCTGGACCTATGTCAGTTTCTGTTGGGTACTGATTTCCATATTCTCATTTACATCTATAGCACATCAGTGATTGGACCTCAGTCATAATTCAGGAAGATCACTGTTTGGCGTCAAAATAGTGGCCGACTATCGACTGATTGTATGACCGCTAAATCCATTTGCATCTATAGACATTCTGTGCCTGGTTTCCAACCACAGGCCCGCAAAACAAGAGTTTTGGGGGGTGTGGATGGTGGTATTACGGTGGAGTGTCGAAGTATGGGGTCTATATATATAACCCCATGCTTTATATAAATCCACATCAAGGTGAGAAACGGACTTTGGGTGAATCGAGAAATAAACGGTTTATCGCCAAACAAAATACATCAGCATATTCTACGAGTATCACTTTATATATTTCCGTCGTCAAATTAGTAAATTTGTGCAATTTTTTACCTTTGCCGGGCGATTCAAAATCCAACCAGACTGTCCATCCATCTAGGAACAGCCCGATTATGGCGGGCTTCGTTCTCAATTCTGATTGGTCAATCGTGACAACTGATCAGTGCGTGACCTCTCTTGCTGGAGGCGTGTCGCGACTGACCAATCAGAATTGAGAACGAAACCGCCATAATCGGGCTGTTCCTAGATGGATGGACAGTCTGGTTGGATTTTTAATCGCCCGGCAAAGGTAAATAATTGCACAAATTTACTAATTTGACGACGGAAATATATAAAGTGATACTTGTAGAATATGCTGATGTAGTTTGTTTGGCGATAAACTGTTTATTTGTCGATTCACCCAAAGTCCGTTTCTGACCTTGATGTGGATTTATATAAAGCATGGGGTTATATATAGAGACCCCATACTTCGACACTTCACCGTAATACCACCGTTCACACCCCACAAAACTCTTGTTTTACGGGCCTGTGTTTCCAACCATGGATCAGTAATACTCGTTCAATTATGTCACCTAAGGCCATATGAAGCTATGAAACTTTTATACAGTTTTCCTGCAGATGAATCGCTGAGACAGTGGTCTTGCAGATATTAAACCACTGACCAGCTAATGTATCTTAATGCGACATAAATGTTTAAAGCTTGATCTCATTCTACCCCAACGAATTGTTTTCAGGCAATAAGATCGGAATGACTTAAATAGATTTTTCATTTCTCCTGAATGAACTTGCATAGAGACAATACTAGTGGCCTTACAGATTTAATTACACGCGTCAGGTCCATCATTCATAATTTAGCTGTCGTCCATTAAAGAATACCCGCGTCCATAAAACCAAAGACATATTCCATATTCCATATAACAGCGTAAGCATCAAATACAAAAAGACAATCATGGTATGTATTAACATAGGCTAGTTTCCTGCAAGGGAGGAGCATTCAACAGTTGTCAATGGTGCTGGCAAGACATCATTATGTTACAAAAGTATCAACTCCGTATCGCTGTCAGTGTTCTTAACCCTACCTGGCCTGGGGGGGGGGGGCACTTTCCGCTCCCCCGCCCCCGCCCCCTCTGGTTCTCTGCTTGTATCTCCGGAACGACAAAAAATTGAGAGCTGAAACTCCGTGACATTTTCGATTATCATATCGGGGTAATTTTGAGCCTAATTGCATGACCCCCTCCCCCCCCAAGCAGAGGATCATGGATAAATTTGGGACCTGCCCCTGCCTGCGGGGTGCATTTCGCGCCCCCTAAATGATATTCTTGTGATATTGAGGTTATTTGTATATCCCCGAGCAGAGGAATGTGGGGTATCAGCAAAAAAATGATGTTTTCGTCATTTTCCTTCAAATTCCTGCTTTTCTGTGAAGAAAGTGAGCAAGAACTATTTTATTTCACCTCAGATGATTATTTACTAATTTATCATGCAGCGTTTGCAAATAAAACACATAAATAAATACGAAAAAAAAAACATTTTCTATTTGAGCTTGACGCAAGAGTAAGTAAATTTCAGCCCTTTAGCTCAAGGAGTAAGAAAAATATTAGGCGGTGCAAGATGGCCCATCAAGCCTGGACATGTCCCAACTCGTCCAGGTCATATAGGATTAAGGTCACGTTCAGCAATATTACAGATAAATAGTGACGACTATGATCAATCTCTCTCTAAAGATCAAATACATGTATCTAACAACAAAATTACATAAAACATCAATCGTTGTTGAACAATCCTTTATCAAATCTCGTATGTGACTTTCCTGTCAATGAGTGTGGTGTCCATGTTAATATTATCAACACCTGACAAATCAATCCTTGACAAACATTATCTTCTCTTTAAGTTGCAAATAACAATTTCATGGTTACCAGACTAGGGTATTCTATAAACACCTCTGGCAAAGTCTCTTTTCCATGATAACACCATCATCATTGTACACAGCGGTATTTTGGTCTTTGATATATGTTGGCATTGTGGGAAGTTGATTCTGGGTCGAAATCGGGCCTTACAGACTAGTCTTTTGTGTTAAATGCCGTCATTTTCATCTGACGACGACACAGCTCACCAATCCCCAGTGTACGAGTTGTCACAGCGACACAGCTCACCAATTACCAATATACGAGTTGTCAGAGTATTTCCGTCATAGCTCTCCAGATTTGTATCTAATACAGCTTATGCCGGTGCTAGGGGCCATGTGGTTATGTCATCTAAGTTGCCACATGAACAAGTACAACAAAAGCGTACCTCAGATACAACACACATCACGAATCGTTAGATTCTTGATATGTGTTTTAGAATAGGTTAACCAGTAGACTATACTGTGAAGTCATGTCAGTCTGTCGGCATCTCTTCCCACTTCTCTTATATGCGTTGTAATTGTCTCTGAAAAATCTGATTGCTCATGCTCCCAGGAGGAGAGGTGAATCTTCTTCTTTTAACGGGGAGACAGAGAGAAAATTTTATTTACCGTCACGTTCAACAATACCACAGCTATATAGTGACGAACAGTATCAACCTGTATTTAAAGATAAAATATCTAACTACAACATTACGACACAAATCAGTCGTTGTCGAACAATCCTTAACGAAGTCGTCTCGTGTGAGACTTCTCTGAAAAATTTCCTGTCAATTTCATGCTCCTCCTTCTGGCGCCCTCTAAATTTAAGCACCATGTCCATATACTTGGCATTGGCCGCAAATACACAAATAACTATTTCATGGTTATACAACAATCTGCGTATTCAGGAAATATCATACCATCAAAAATCAGTAAAGTATGTCAAGATATAGCGTATTTTCGGTTGTATCGTCCAGTGAACATAATCGAAACATCTCAAGATCGGCTTTTCTTGAAACTCAACTACTTAGATAAAGGACTGGACATCATTAATTTACCTCGAATCCTGAATAATCCAGAGGTACGCAACGCTGTACCAAACTATTTCAAGTTCACAGAACCTCCTTGCATTTCATATAAGTATATTAAATCTATAGCCACCAACATATTCAATTACTCCAATGCTGTCAAGGAGTTTGACTGGAACTTATACGCGTCAGGAGGCTATAGTTGTGATTGTGAATTATCGAACTTTATCTATTCACCATGCAAACATATTGTGACTGGTGACCTTGATGTGGTGAGTGATAAGGATCTGAAATTACTCCTGATGAAAGGACCTAAATATAGAGAGCCAAGAAGAATAAATCTGAAGGCTGACCAGAAGATAGCCCTGTCTGCATTAGAACAATACGTTATTGATTGGTCTAAGCAAGAAAAAGTTGAACCTACAGTACTCGCTGATTGGCTGGACCTCACCAAGAGCAAGGTCGTTGAAACAATCCGCTATATTGACAGAAGTACTCTTTCCCAAGCAAAACAATTACTGAGAAACCTCATTTCGCAAGAAATTCTAGCAAATCTCCAGAGTAAATTCGTCATAGTCCCAGCAGACAAAGCTCCGAATAATATAATATTCATATGTAAATATTACTATTACCAGGTGCTGGTTAAGAATTGAGTGTAGACATATCTTTATCAAATACGTCTACTTACTCCCAAACTGCATTTACTCTGGAAGATTTATTTAACAATCACAAAAAGTTTCTCACGGAAAGAGGTATTTGTCTTCCAACCAATCATAACGACATACCAAAAATATACTGGACTCCCAAAATGTATAAATCACCATACAAAGCTAGATTCATAGCTGGTTCTAGAAGCTGCACCACCAAGCTTCTTTCACCCCTATTAACGAGGGCCCTTCAGGAGGTAAAAACATTTTGGGAAAGGTATTGCGCCACTATTTCTAAGAACTCTGGCGTTGAATGTATGTGGATATTGAAAAACTCAAAATGTCTTACGGAAGAACTTGATGCTAAAGGTCACATACCGTACAGACATGTATCCACATGGGATTTCTCGACTCTCTATACTACAATCCCTCATCAGGACCGTATTGACCGTATAAGTTCATTGATAGTATCTGTGTTCAAGAAAACTGATGTCGGAATATGGCATCATCGGCATATCTCTATCTAAAGATAAAATATCTAACTACAACATTACGACACAAATCAGTCGTGCCGATATATCACGGTATATCATATATATCATATCAATCAGTCATGCCGACAAATCAGTCGTGCCGGCATCAGATATATGCCGGCATCATCGTGGTTTATGTATACTATGTCGGAAGCCATAAAGCATTCTTTAGCTGGACTACATACAAGAGATATCATTCATGGGATGTTTCTTTGTTTATAGAGTTGCTTGAATTTCTCATTAAAAATATCTATGTGAAATTTGGCAACACAATATATCAGCAGCATATAGGTATTCCAATGGGTACTAATTGTGCACCCCTGTTGGCTGACCTGTATCTGTTCTCTTATGAATATGACTATATGCTGGCGCTTTCAAAAACCGATCCACTCAAAGCCCGTTCCTTCTCATTCACCAAACGCTATATAGACGATCTTCTCGCTGTGGATAATCGCTATATAAATGACGCAGTGAAGGATATATATCCACCTTCACTGGATTTGAAGGAAACTACAGATAGCTCTACAGGCACATCTTATTTAGATCTCTATCTCTATAAAAATGAAGCGGGCATTCTCTCTCGTCGACTTTATGACAAAAGAGATGATTACAATTTCGACATCGTAATCTATCCGTTTCTGGATAGTAATATTCCAGTGGGACCTGCATATGGCGTATACATATCTCGCTTAGTAGCATTTGCTAGATCCTGTGTTAAATGTGATGATTTTAATCAACGTCACAAAACATTGTTGCAGAAACTTATAAAACAGGGCTATTCCACCAAGCGCCTCCACTCAAAGTTTCTCAAATTTGGCGATACATATCGGATGCTGATAGCAAAATACGAACGTAGCGTGCAAGATCTATGGCGCTACGTTTCGTAACTTGTGTCTAATTCCGCTTAACCCGGGGCTAGGGGCCGTATGAACCCATGTACTTCAAGATCCTCATGGTACTCATATGAACAGTTACAATCAAAGCGTGACTGAGATACATCATTCTTTAGATGACGACTTTACAACGAATATTATGGATTAAGAATACTGATCAGCGATACGGATTTGATATTTTTGGAACATGATGATGTCTTACCGGCATCATTGAAAACTGTTAACCGCTTCTCTCTTGCAGGAAACAAGCCTATGTTTATGTATACTATGATTTTCTTTTTGAATTTGGTGCTAATACTGTTATATGGAATATGGAATAGGTCTTTGGATTATGGACGCGGATATTCTCTAATGGACGACGGCTGGATTATGAATGACGGACTAGACGCTTGTAATCAGGCCCAGGTACTCTACTTTTCTAACAAAGTCTCTTTCCACCAAAACAGAATTATTGTAAAAAAAAACACATTTTGTTTTTTTTTCTTAGATTTTTCACAGTTGTATGGTCTCATCATATGAAGAATCTTATTTTTCATACTCTCCGGAAGAGAGATCATCCTCGACAAACGGACCGGGACCTTCTGCCGAAGAAAAAGGGTCCTCGTGGAGAGTCCGGGGGAGTCCAATGACATGTCTCCTTCACTTTCCTGTACAACTTTAGACATCTTCGCGCATGACTTGAACAGTTCCGCACCTCACGTACTTGACAGTCAGCACTTTCTCCCCTAACCTGCTTCCAGTTTCACCCTCACTTCTCCATACTTCAACAGTCTGTACCTTCTCACCTGGCATACTTTCAACAGATTTCTCAACTTTACGCACAGCAGCCTGCATCTTCACTCCTCCCATACTTTCAGTGAGCACCTTCTCACCTTTACTCGTCTGCACTCCCATATTTTCAGCAGATTTCTCACCTCTCCCTATAGTATCACGATCAATTTCCATCTGCTCCACACGATTATCACAAATCCCAGCAGGACCATGATAAACCCGACATCTCTGACACAATACGTGCCAATGAATGATATCGGAAACATTTCATCGCGAAGAAATTTCTTCTTGGTCGTGTGATTTTTAAAAATCAGCACTTTACATCAACATCTGCGAATTCCGCCTCATACGACAAAGGGTCAAGTTGATCCGTACCTGCCAGCAATATGCCCTTTTGCATGTCTTCTTTAAACTCGAACAACAGGGCTCCGTCTCAAACGCTTTACCAAATCACCAAGAAAATCTACAGCATCTTCAAGATCAATGAGTTATGCAGTGAAGCCCCACTGTATCTCGACGAGCAGCGAACGGGGACAATTCTAACGTAAAATCGCTGGTCAAAACATCACGTCGTACAACTAAATCGATCCGTAATAGCTTCTGGAAAGAATGACTCAAACCATTTACGACAATTCTACATCTGCGCCAATGACTCTACTTTGTTCTGGCCCGATTCCCTGTTCAGCTAGTAAATTAACAAAAGACGTAGTTTTCCCGCCAAAGGAGAAGGACTTTTAATTAACAGTCTCACTGCTCTGTTCAAGCAATCACGGTTAATCGGTATGATAGACGACACGAAGAGTACAAACAAAACCCAGGTAAATCAGCATAGGTAAATCAAACAATATGCAAATGAATGTCACGGATGCGATGAATACTAATGGACACGAAACAGGTAAACAGCGCGTAAAGACCAGTTTGAACCAAAATGCCAGCAACACTGAAAAGACTTTCACCGCATAGAGAATCCACAGACCGCAAGACCAGAATATCGCATACAGTTGGACGACATACCACAGACCGCAAGACCAGAATATCGCATACAGTTGGACGACATATTCACGAAACAAGAGTATAAAAATACAAACTAAGCTAGATGTAAATCCACAAAGATACGAAAACGAGGCGGAGAGATTAATAACACGTACGGACAAATCAACAATTTACTTCACTCCTTGTGCAAATGGTATGATTCCTCGATCGTATTCGATCGCTCATATCCAGTTACACTCAAACGTGCATAATCACATGGGTTTGTTGAAAAAGTACTCTAGGAAGTAGCTTTTACTAATCTGTTTGGTTACATCCACCACATGACTAATGTTGACGTGTGTTTGGTGAGTAATGCTTATCATCATATAGAGTATTCCGAGAACAGTGAACTTGTCTGGCTGCGAACAATCAGGGAGGGAGACCGCAGCTTCGTCTCGGCCGACAAACAGGGGGATCGCACAGGTACGTTTAAACACAAATGAATCGCTTAATTTCAAAAGACGTTTGATTTATTTCCACTTATTAGTTCAGACGAGTCAGGAATGCCCATATTGGTAACATACTGTTTACTTATTGTTTTGTTATGTTTCCCAGGAGAATTCTTATGAGTCGCTTTATCGAATTATTCACTTTAATCAATATTTAAATATTTGTCCTCATTCTGAACATTTCTTAAATATTCAGATAGTAACCTATGATGAGTATTCAGCTGAACCTATCTGGCCCGGGCTTTTGGCCTGGCCTGGAAGCATTTCGGGGGGGAGCATTTCGGAACCCCTAATAATTTTTCTTACCCCTAGGGAGCTGAAACTTACCACACTATACCCTTGGGTCAAGCTCCACCAGAAAATATAAAAAAATGACGGCGACTTTGATGACGTCGCAGTGACGTCATTTTCTAAAGAGACATATCTTGGTCGATTTTTTTACCAATTTTTTTATTTACGTAATTCCTCCGCAAAAACTGCATGATAAATTAGAGAATATTAACCTGATGTGAAATATTATAGTTTTTGTCCAGAAAATTTGAAGAAAATTGATGAAAAGATCACTTTTCTGGTACCCACGTGGCGGCCATGTTGAATTTTCTCAAGATCCTCTGCTCGTTGGGTTATGCAATATGCTCAAAATGATCCCAATATGATAAACTACAAAGTGACGGAGTACCTGCTCTCAGTTTTTGTGGTTTCCGAAGATAGCGCAGAAAGTTTGGTAGTATATGGTGAAGACAAAATTGGCTCTCATTTCAACAGTTCCCCTGAAGAAGCGACATTTTATCGCTATGACTATCACCCCTCTCTCATCTTCAGCTGTTCTTTCGTGTTTGATTGAGAAGCGACTTAAGAATCAAACATGACAATTAATAAATCTAATGGATGAATTCTGTGAATAACAAGTAAGTAACATTTAACGATTTTTACGTCTGAACTGAAATAAGGCATATATTTAGATGTACTACACGGGAAATGTTACGACTACAATTACACTACTCGTATATTATGGTAAGCTCTTCAGTGGAACTCACGGATTTTAGATGTACTAGAAGCCACATTTCAAAATGCAGTCTTGTTTTATAAGAAATATTTAGAAACAAGCATCCGAATTCCAGACTACTTCAAAGCCAAAAGCTACTCCCAGTTCATTGCTATTTCATTCCAGATTTGTAGTTACACAAATGCGCGGTATATATGCAAAATTTTACTCATATAAAATTCATCCAAAGTAACCGTCATTCCTTTGTCATCAGATTTTTTCGGGTGTTTATGACCATTTCCAGTGGGTGCAGTTCTCGTTGGAACATGACGTTCGGCGTATAATCGCAATTCAATGAGGTATCCCATGTCGGGGATATGTAAATTGGATCCTGGAAAGTTTGGCATCTTAACTGGTTCACCAAACTGCTGTTTCAATCTTTATGGGATGCTATGGATAATAACAAACTTCATGAGTTTCAAAAAAACTGTATGATATATTCACATGAGTAGCCAGAAATATTTCGATCAAGCCAGGATCAGGCGATATAGAATCGGCCATACCCGATCAACTTTCGAACATTTATTAAAAAAGGAACCAGCACAAAGGTGTATTCTATGCCACAAAGATCTCACAGTGAAACATATTCTGATCGGTTGTATAAATTTTAAGATTGTAAGAGATTTTTTTATCAAGCAGCTACTTTACAAAGATAAAAGAAGACTGTATTTTAGATTATTTGAAAGAAATCGCTTTGCTCAATAAATTTTAATGTATGCGCCTGTCTTTTGATGTGTTGTGTTGATTACATCTGGATTGCTAGGTTTTTGAGGGTTTTTTTGTTAGAATAATTAGAATTTTGTTTGATCATCGCTAAATATTGCTGAACGCGACATTAAACCTTAATTCTCTCTCTCCACTAAACTATAAACGGGGGTGTCCATTCAGTGGGCTGTGTTAAGCTATTCTCATTGTCTCGATAAAAGTGTATCCGGGGTTCTGGTTACCGCGGTTCTTAGGGAGAGTTTTACCATTGATGGGTATCATGATCCGCCACTGTGTATCGAGACTGTTATATGGTGTACCATACATACTTTTATGATTGTGTGATCATTACTCTACAACAAGTATCATGATTTCTATCATGGGTGCTTGATGGAGTCAAAACGATATAGACCTACTATTGGTCCTAATGCACGTGTTCGAGCCCCGCTGGTGCATGTGTGCCAGTTACTTGCGGACGGGCGGTGGTTCTCTCTGGGTACCCGGCTTCCTCCGCCAACCAAACTGGCTGTCATCATATGAGTGAAATAACCTTGTTTGTGACATTAAACCAAGTGCACCATGTTTGTAATATGCTTGTACTATGACTGTATAATGTAAATGTGTGACAAAAATCCATGATACATTGTGACACATTTTCTTGATTATCAGACGCCCACCAAGGCACAGATTTTGATCTTCAAATTGAATAGGGCGTATTGGGCGAGATATGGTTAGGAATAGCAAGCAGTTCACCATCTTGGCAATGGACAAGAAGGCAATGGACAAGAAGCCTACTGAATTATATCGACCATGATCCAGTTCTTCTCTCTTAAATTATACATATCCACTGTTGTTATATCTTTCGAAATATTTAGCTCACCTTTCTAAATCTACTCAAGGTCAAATTATTTAGTAACTGTAGATTCAATTCTGCTAGCACAATATCTCTTGAAGGATTATAGCCAGGGTATCCAGATTCATACCGCATGTGGAGCTAGCGATGTAGCCGAAACATTACTAACCTTGACCTGATTTTTCAAGGTCAAATAATGCTTGTAAACGAAGATCAAATGTTGTTCACTCAACTCTTGGTGGATCAAAGTTATCCTATCCAAATTCACATTACAGATACAGATGATCATTGACCAAATCGTATATATGATAATCGTTGATATGATAATGTTTTGAGCACAATATCTATGGAAGCGTTAGAGCTACTAACATTTCTAGATTTAAAATACATTATGCAAATCTACTTAATGATCAAAATCCTGTTGAGTGACTGATCTTGGCCTATTTTATGAGGTCAAAGTAAATTTGTCCACTTTTGATGTTATTGCAATATCTCTTGATTCATAGCCAAACTGTCCAGTGTTAACAATGAACCAGTAGCACAATGAAACTGAGAAATCTTAACCTATTCTGCAAGACATAGTTATGACAAAATCAGTTACAGTGATGGTAACATAACATCTCTTGAAAGATTATCGCTAGCCTTTCCAGATTTACACCGCATGTGCAAGTGGTTAGTAAACAGAATGAACCGGAGAAGGGATAATTTACCTTGACTGATATAGGTCCAATTATATTACAACAATAGCTCATACAGGATCATTGTTAGTCATTCCGCATGCACACCACACACAAATTTGGCGATGGACCCAAACCCTTCTGAAAATCAGTGATCTTGACCTAGATTTCAGTCGAAATTGAAAAAACACATATATCAATAAATGGATGATAACCCTACTTCTATAATTTAGACCACACCTGCATATGAATCCGAATAGGCGAGGAGTTTTGGGGCCATTAGGCTATTTTTGCTATTATGAGCAAGGAAATAGAAACTGGAATACAGCTGTTCAATCGATGTCGGGCTTGATAATTTGATATAATACACACAGAGAATATGAGAGGGCATTTTCAATTATCAGATCACTAGTAAACTGTGGAATATGTACTTTTTGTTTGGACTTTTAAACCAATTATGATGGTTTTTTCTATAGTTACTTTTTTTAAATAATATTTTTATTCTATTGTGAATACATTTAGTGTTTGATGTGTTTAACTTATCTACAAATCTACACACAACAGAACAAAGTCTCACTACATACATCCATACATACATTCATACATTCATGTGCACATATACGTTAACATATATTCACATAATTTACAAGTTTAGGCCACACACAGCCTTAAAAGAGAATAGTTAATGAACATACGCATGTATATGTACGTGTGCAAGCATCCACACATAAACCTACTTTCATATGCATATATTTATGCAAATCGAGTACCCATTCTTACCAGATTTCTGTCAAGAATACATTGCTGCTGGCACCACCTTCTTTCATTTTTTAAACAAATAATGGTGAAATCAAACGTATGCATTTTTCATGCAAGGGATCCAATTAATGGATTCCAAGTTTGCCATATCTTTATCTATTTTATTATGGCTATGAAATATGTGTATGAGTACTTTAATACACAAATTAAGCTGATAGTTTCTCCTAATAAATATAGTCTTTGGTGAGCAGCAACATGGTGTTCATACTCTTTTGATATATCCCCAGTCTATGATACTATTTTCCACATTGGCATTGACTCTTAGCCTAGCAATATTTATGCATCAATTCCCCCATTTCCTGCCACAGTGTCACACTCGACGGTTGCCTATTCAATTATTTCTCTGTTGTTGGTACATTTTTCACAGAGATCATTGTTTGCCTTTCCTAGGTTATATAAAAAAAAGTTTTTACTTAATAATCTATTTTAAAAACTACACTGAAAATCTCCGAGTTTGGTAGAAGTGGTTCTCGTACAATGCTACTGAACACATTGCCCCATTATATCTCCCCCTCCTTGTTTAAATATTTCCCTAATTTCTTACAGGCTGTGGCGCAAAATACATCGATCGTTGTTAAGTATGTAATAGTATCGTCTACATAATAAATCCAAAAAGGTTATCTTTATCCCGTAGGTTTTGTTTAAGTTAAAGAATTATATTGATGTTAGCCTTTGCCGCAAAGTGTATTCACAATTACTTGTGATTGAGAAGAGTTCTGCCAGTAAAATATCACTAAAATAAACCCCAGTCGTCGTTTAACTCTTCTGGGCATGATATGTACTATTGATCTTTTATAAAACATACCTTGCGATGAGGAATATGAAATTAATGAATGCCTGGCCATATATAATCAAGTGATCAAGTGATGTTTAGCGAGTTGGACGATAAAATTAATGCTGAAGATATCATTCATGCGGTGGACCAACTAAAACAGAATAGATCAGGTGGTCCAGATTATATATTAAACGAATTTCTGATTTATGGGATAGATGTATTAAAACCGACACTATTGACATTATTTAACGTAATATTGGAGAAAGGGCACTTCCCTGCAGCATGGTCCGAAGGGTACATAATTCCATTACATAAAAAGGGTAATTTTGATGATGTTAATAACTATAGAGGTATAACTTTATTGAGCAGTTTAGGGAAATTATTTACTAGAATATTAAATAACGGATTAGGGGAATGGGCCGAGAAATACTCTGTATACATTGAGGCCCAGGCAGGTTTTCGTCAGGGCATGGGTACAGTCGATAATCTGTTTGCTCTACATGGTCTTATCACTCATTTCGTAAACACAGGCCAGAAGTTATTTTGTGCTTTTGTAGATTTTACTAAAGCTTTCGATTATGTTGTCAGGCACTTGCTTTGGCTGAAATTATTAAAACTGGGAGTTCGTGGCAGATTATTAAATGTACTTATGTCAATGTACAAATCTGTTAAATCGAGAGTTAGATCTGGAAATTTCATCAGTGAAGAGTTTACATGCTTTACAGGAGTACGACAAGGCGAATGCCTGTCGCCATTTCTATTCTCCATGTATGTCAATGACCTCGAGGATGAGTTTAACTTAAGAGGGGCTGAAGGTTTAGACACCGGTATGCTACAGTTATTTTTACTATTGTATGCTGACGATATAATTGTTTTTGCTAAATCGGCTGAAGGCTTACAAAATGGATTGAATATTTTACACGATTATTGTCTTGATGGAAATTGATCGTGAATATACAAAAGTCGAAGGTGATGATATTCAGAAAAGGCGGTAGGTTGCCAAACGGCATTAATATTTTATATGATAATCAATGTTTAGAAATAGTTAGCAGTTTTTCTTACCTAGGTATCGTTTTTACGACCGGTGGCTCTTTTATGAGCGTCCAAAATACATTAGCAGGTCAAGCATTAAAGGCGATATTCAGCCTCAATAGACTAGTTTATAAATTTACCGAGATTTCTCCAAGACACTCGTTGGAATTATTTGATAAATTAATATTGCCAATACTGAACTATGGTGCGGAAGTTTGGGGATTCTCTACTGATATGGTTATAGAACGTATACATTTGCATTACTGTAAAAATGTCTTGGTTGTGCGATTATGTACACAAAACGACTTTATTTATGGGGAACTAGGTCGTACAACGTTGTTAACGAGACGTCTGTATAAGATTGTTAAATTTTGGCTGAAAATTTTATCTATGGACGATAAAAAGATTGTAAAACAGGTTTATGGTATACTATTAGATGATCTGGAATTTCATCCTAAAAAAATTTCGTGGGCCAGTCTATTACGTGATCTTTTGGATCACTTGGGTTTGTATTATGCTTGGCATACCCAGCAAGTGGGAAATGAAACCGCTTTCCTATCATTGGTGAGACAAAGGTTAAATGACCGTTTTTTTCAAGAATGGCATGCTCGACTTGTTTTGTTCACTAGAGCAATATTTTATATTCGAATTAGTAGTTTTTGTTTTCAACCATATTTGGACGTTATCGCAGTGAAATCTCATAGAATGGCACTGAGAAGATTTCGAACCTCCTCTCACCATCTTCAAATCGAAGTTGGTAGGTGGCACAAGCCAATAAAAACAAAAATTGAGGATCGGAAATGTCCTAATTGTGACTTGATTGAGGACGAATTCCATTTTTTATTAGTATGTCCATTTTACACCAACTTAAGGGTAAAATACATTCCAAAGTATTATTGGCAATATCCAAATATCGAAAAAATGGTACAATTAATATCTGTGGACACCTGCACATTTGTGAAAAACCTGTCTTCCTTCATTTCAAAATCATTTAAATTACGCTCAGAAATTACTCATGATTAATTACTGCATGTATGTGTATAGTAAGGCGTTTGCCAACTGTTTGCTGCTCCGCCAAAGATGTATATTTTCTGCAATGTGCTCTTGGGAGCTTAATGCAACAATAAAGATATATATATATATGTAATCACCTTGATGATGGGTTTGTCAACAATAATACCACGGACAGGTAAACAATGACTAATCGAAGCGCTTCCAATCTATGTATTTTCAAATATTAACACATATTTATCACAATATTGTTTTTCTCTAGAATTTGTCAGAAGTGTTACTCCTATTTTTGTCAATTATTAGGTATATGTTGTTGTCCCCTGTCGTCGTATTTTTTTTTTTTTTTTTTGCATTTTGTTGTGCCATATTTACAACTGAACCAGCTTATGAGCTTATGGTTCACGTGACCGCGTGACGTCAGGTTAGCTAGTCGACGATCTACTGTATATAATAGCCGGTGAATGGGCGTAATTAATCCTTCACATTTTTCGCCGTATTAACGGGAACAAAACTCAGGTCATCGATCAAGATTATATGGATATAGGCGACATTAATGGATATCCTGACACATTGCCACATAAATATGTACCCATAATAACGGTCCGACATTATGAGTGGCAAAAATAGCAAGCATCATATCAAACATTCAATATTCGACCGTCGTGCATACAGGAATTTCCTCGTCAATAATCGAAAAACCTAAAGTCTGTCCATTTTAATTAGTCGTCTACTTTGGAGTTTGTCAAAAATCAGTAGTTAACTCTGCATAAATTTCCTTTTTTTGCAGCGTGTAGAACAAACTGAATTCTACAAAAGGACTACAATTTCTCCATGATATCGATAATATATCACGCTTGAAATAACTTTGTAATTCTCTCCATATAAAACTCCAGTACATTTGTTTCATTACAACGCATATAAGGGAGGCGGGAAGAGGTGCCGACATACTGACAGAGCCACATGACTTCATAGTATAGTCTTCTGGTTAACCTATACTAAAGCACATACCAAGACTCTAACGATTCGAGACATGTGTTTTGTCTAAGGTACGCTTTTATTGTACCTGTTCATGTGGCAACTTGGATGATATGACCACACGGCCCCCGGCATCTGCATAAGCGGTACAAATCTAGAGAGCCTCAATTACATAGAAAGACGTCATAATGTATTCATACTCACTGGCACAAAAGTCATTGATTCCGTATTAAGTAATAACAGGAGTGTCACTTATATCCCATGCCCAGTGTGATTGCCGAATGAAAAACCGCACACACCTCTAAGACCGTACACGGCATTGTTGACCTTTGTGCTAGTAAACACGAATACATTATGACGCCTCTCTATGTAATTGAGGCCCGGTACATGAAAGAACTGTACCGAAGTTTTATATGGAGAGAATTTCAAAGTTATTTCAAGCGTGATATGCTATCGATATCACGAAGAAATGGTAGTCATTTTGTAGAGTTCAGTTTGTTCTACACGCTGCAAAAAACAATTTATGCAAACTTATCTACTGATTTTTGACGAGCTCCAAGGTAGACTACTAATTAAAATGGACAGACTATAGTTCGTATGACAGTTAGCACAAATTTCAAATGTGTATGAAATAAAATAATGATTTCAGCAAGACAGGATGATGTTCTATACATAATGTTCTGATCACTCACAATCACTATACTGATGTAAATGGTCGACTTGTGAAAACAATATTACTGGAATGGGCTGGCACGATCATTATGTGGTTGAGATAAATAGCGTATTTTTCACATTAGCCAGCAATTAATATCTCAAGTCGATATATTTCGTCCTCATTTCTGTAGTAAGGTATTCTGTGTGAATATCCCATCATTGATTGCAATTCTAAGTTGTTCCATATTCGCGCCCATAAAGACAATAACTCGCTAACAAATACTCTCGTGATGGACTATTGGATTCTCCTTACCATGTCCAGCGGAAATACCGTGGCTTTCATCGGGATATGTGACAACAGACAGCCAGCAAACCCTGGCACACCATGTTCCGTAGTTTCCCGTTGACATAAAAGAGAACGTAAATTTGTATTTATATTTTTTGTGATCCTATAATGCTGGACACGTAGGTTGATAATGTATTTAAGGTTCGTAATTTTACAATAAATGAACACGTCCTCATTTTCTCGCAAATCAATACCATCTTTTCCGTTGAATTTTTCTCCAAGAATTAAAAAGAAAGTTTTACCAAACTAATAATTTCTAGAACCAGTATCTTTTCAGGTTTTCTACTCCACCATTAAAATTATAACCGAGTGTATATTAGTGGAGCATGGGCCATGTAGTAGTAGTGTAGGTAAGGGCGTAAAGGAGCGCATGCGCCATCGAATTTGGACGCTGTACCGAGAACCAAAGAGGCAAGAGACCGGAGAATTTCGCCCAACAAGATTTCTGGATACAGGCATGCGCTAAAGGATAGGGTAGGTAGAGGAGTAAGACAGCAATGCCCAACCGGAAGTGGTATGCTGTATCTAGAACGAGAAGACATTGTGTTTTCACCCAACGTGACTCCTGCACACACGCATGCCTATTATTATTATTAAGATTATAATAATTAAGATTATTAAGATTAAGATAATATTATGGATTAAGAATACTGATCAGCGATACGGATTTGATAGTTTTAGAACATGATGATATCTTGCCGGCATTATTGAAAATTGTTGACCGCTTCTCTCTTGCAGGAAACTAGCCTATGTTTATGTATACTATGGCTGTCTTTTTGAATTTGGTGCTAATACTGTTATATGGAATAGGTATTTGGATTATGGACGCGGATATTCTTTAATGGACGACGGCTGAATTATGAATGACGGACCAGACGCCTGTAACTGGGATAGTGTGCGAAGGGAGAAGGGCTGCGTCTGCGCCATTGGATGTGGGACGCTGTACCGAGAGGGAGAGGATTTACCAACGCATGCGACAGGAGCGCGCCCTTTCTTTGAAAGGCTCCACGATATAGCTTTTAGTCCTGTCGATGACAACTTTACTGGATAGTTTAACTCTTAGTACATCTAGTTCATTTGACTTATCTAACTTTATATTCCTATTCCTTTCCTCCTGTAAAGGTCGTCGGGAAACCTTTATGCTCACGTCGTTATGTTTAAGGAAGTCCATATCGATTAATACCACACTAGTTAATGTATGTTAGCTACTACAAACTGGCAAGAGGACGCCATACCATCTGATAAAAACTACAATTCTACTCGACATGGCAACGCGATGCGACTCTGGTCCGCGCTTATCAGAACACGGAAGCTTGGCTGAAGAACTGGCTTAGCATCACCTATCTTGTCAAAATCCTTTCAAGAAATCAAATTCACCACAGCGTATTCGCCGCATCGCTCCAAAATATAGCAACAGGGACGGTTAATTTGCATATCTGTACACTTGACAAGATTTATTTCCCCTGCAAGTACAATTGCAAAACTTTCATAAAGATACATGTACCAGCAGCATAATCAGGTGATTTGTAATAGTTACCACCTGAGACTTCGGGATTCAAGCTGTATGAACAATCACGTCCGTACAATTGCACACCGAGGTCGCGAAGCGACCGAGGTGCGCAATTGCATGGACGCGAGTGTTTATATAGCTTGAATGCCGAAGTCGAGGGTGGTAAATGACTTACACAATGACTGTATTATTTAACACGAGAGATTCATTTTTCAACAATCACCCGGTTGACAATGGACTTTGCATGTGTGAAGGTGTTCTCAACTGAAGAGCACGGCTGTGAAGATAATCAGAATAACTGTTGACTATGTCATCTTGAACAAAATATTGGAAAAAGAGACAGTTTTGTTATGATTATACTATTATTATACTAAGTTTACGATAAATCAATGTTGTTGACATAGATATATAAATAGTTCTTTTTGCATTTATCATTTAATGTTTGCAGTAAATGGTATTCCCTGTTAAATTTCGTACGATAAATTGAGGCAGTTTTAATCTCAGTATTGTTGGGCTGTATTGTGGGCTTCGCGACCTCTGTGTACAATGCACTGCCGTAAGTGTTTTACACGTTGAAAACCCAGGTCAAGGTTAGTAACTAATTAGTAACGTATTAAATGAAGGACGACCTGGTGACGAAAACTTCCACAACCCGTTTGACTGGTCTGTAACTCTCACGTTATCGTTACAAAGATTTGTAACAAAAACATATATATAATTGATATATACGTGTTACAATCTATATCACGTGACTCGCATATGAAGCAAAACATGCAGACATACAAATTACATATCCCTATGTCCATACTCATGATCGCATACCAGGCCCAAAATTAACGGAATGTCTGACAGAAATTCACGTTTACCGGTACACATTTCACTTGTACCGACACATATATATAAGCCAGTAAATTAATGCATTAATTACGGAAGTCGATTCGAAAAATCCTGAAGACGCCCATGGTTCTCCCAGTTTTTTCTGGACGGCTTTGTGCGTACAAAGGGGTACCAAAACAAAGGAATCATCCACGCGATTAGACCTACAGTGAACTCATATTTACTAGTATAGCTTAACCCAAAAAACCCGAAAGAGACTTACGAACTTGTACATAGCGACTTTCATTTACTTCTATTTATATCTCCTGCTAATCTATCATTGTTATTTATTATTTATTCATTTATTTATTTATTTATTTATTTATATATTTAGCGCTGGAAAAGATATTAAAAGAAAAAAAAGAAATGTACCGCGAAATCCAAATAAAACATTGAGTTGATGGGCCGCGAAATCCGAATGGGAAGCGGCCCTTAAACTACAATTTCAATCAATCAATGCATTACCATACACAGACGCGTCACATTTTGACTGCTTAGTCTGCAATCAACGCCCACCATGCGACAACCAAAGATTAGCCCTACATTTCCGGCAGTCCCTGTTATAATGTGTGTATAGCAGAATATGCCACAGGGCTCGAGTGATTTGTTAGTGAAGGAGATATTATTTATGGACGTACTACAAAATATTGCTACTTCTCTCGCTGTGCGAGGGGACATTCTAATGTATTGCTGTGTACTATGAGTGTATACACTTCTTGGCTGGTTCAGATGGGTTGTATAAATGGATCTACAGCCGAGAAATGTTCACTTTCAACACAAGAGCCACCAGAGATGTCCTGTTGAACTCGAGAAGCATGGGAGACAACTCTTGTTCTTCCCGTCTTCGCAAAGGCGTCCTTTGAAACTATCCAGGGATGTATTGATTACAATTATGTAGGACGAGTGCGAGGTGGGGTGTCTTGTAAAAGATCAACCCGGTTTTTCTGCCATCGGGTGGCACCTGTGAAACCTGAGAACTCCGACCACTGGAAACACCGGAACCTTGTCAACACCGACCAAACTTTCCGGTCCACTTTTTCTCCAATGTTAATTGCCTATACCAAGACCCTGAATACACCGGAACCTGTCCCCATCGGAACCGACCGTGTTTTTAAATGCAAACCTATCTAAACAATGTTAATTGGTCCTGAAAACACCGACGCTGCATGCTAAACGACTGACAACTCACGCACCAGGAGGTCGGTCGGCCGTCGACTCGGCTATAATCCGCTATTCAGCACGCCCAAACATGTAGCAGTCAATTACACGATTGTCTTTGTCTTTCTTCCGTTAACTCACTATAGTATAATAAATACTTGTGCTAGGGGGCCACACCTGCAATCACACTGGTGAAAACCCAGACTCCCTCGTGGCCGGTTATTCCCCGTCAGACATATTTAACTGTGACGAGACTGGTTTGTTTTCCGTGCAATGCCGGACAAGACACTCGGAAGAAAAGGGGAGAGTACAAGTCGTGTAAATCCAATCCGCAAATCCAGGCCATGACGAGCATAACAGAGGAGCAGAGCAGGAAAGAGCAATCCACGCTCGATAGGTTTTTCACTAAATATTAAAGTGCTACAACTGACAATTATTACATGTATTCAAATATTTAAGTTCATTATATTATTATATTGGCGTATTTATATATTTCGCATTGTGCTGACTTGAGTGCTATAGACCCGACACCTTACGTGACCTACATTGTACGGTACCGGAGTTGCGTCATCTTATACACTTTCCTTCATAACATCTTGTATATATTTTCATCATAAATGTGCATTGTAAATATAAACGATCAACATCATTTATAGTATTTCATGTAATTTATTTATTCTGTGTGTCGAAAAAAAGGTATTGTAGCACAGTCCTCGTATTAGCCTACTTCCTTCCTTTAGCGTTGTTGTTGTTGTTGTCGTCTCTCAGCCAGACGCCAAAATCATCAACCCTGAGAAAACCGACACACTGTCAAAACCGACATATTTCTTCGGTCCCGTGCAAGGTCGGTGTATCCAGGTTTCACTGTACATGCAAAGTCCATTGTCAACCGGGTGATTCCAGAAAAAGAATCCCTCGTGTAAATAGAGCCAGTGTGTAAGTGAATGGACATATCCCATCGCTCAAATGTGCTAAGTGCACATGGATAGCCATGTAGGGAATCTTTAATTAGTTGAAGCATAATTGTATGGTCAGTTGATCGGGCAAATACGTTTATTTCATAGTATATTAAAAAGCAATGTCGGGCTCTTGGGAGCGTACAGCGACGATTTTGTATTGACCAGAAACAGCAGTGATAACATTAACCTACTTAACGAGGTGACTGTCCATCGCTCTGTATTGTTAACCGACAAGTAACTGTGGTTATGTTCATCCACGAACACTGCCCATGGCATTAACGGATACAATATAGGAGAATACAGGTACCTAGGACAATGAATTTTAATACATATTACACACCTTCGCAATCCGGATGTTTGATAGCGATTGATATCATCTGATTGGTTAATATGTTTGACCGATCAGGTGAAACAAGTTCATTCCTGAAATTAAACTGGGCTGCTCTCTTTCATCTTCCAGTCTGGGACGTTCGTCAGATGTGTACCTTTATTGGTATCTCGCAAGATGTCAACTTCGCAATACAAGGAACGGGCTCTCTGTCACTGGTGGTTGGCCATCGTAACGTCCGTTAGTCTTCAGTATGCCAGAGCACAGCAGAACAATTCCGGCCAGCAACCTTCAGGTGAGACAAATAACTTAATCACACAGACTACGTTTCCTCAATGAGTAGAACTAGAAAATATGGTTTTGGTAAAGTTGTAGGCGCACAGAAAAGACGCCACATGACCCCATGGACCGATATTCTGACTGCATTCTTCCCAACCGAAAAGAATGATTCATGAGATATTCTGTATCTCAGCCAGGCTTTTATCATTTGAGCTAGGAACATGGTCTGGATTCTTCAAAAGTAACCCTATCTGACCATCATGGCCCACAGCAGGCTTCAGAACGAGACATGAAACCTTCCGACTTTTCCACGAATCTAATTCGCGTCATTTCATGGCTATTTGCATAATCCTAGATGCAGAGGATCATGGGAAAAGTCAAAATGTCGACCAAGGAATTTCCTCAGAGATTCGTGTTTTCGGTCTTTTCGGTCCATTTTTCGCATTTGTCATATTCAAAATGGCATAAAGCTAATTTATTTTGCCAAAACTAATCATTCTCTATCAGATTTATTACTTAAACAAGAGGGAATATCGAAAAATTCGGAAAATCGATCCAAAAAATCGTCACTAATTATACAGAATGAAATGTCTTAGCGCCACTTTTATAAAATATTGTTCGTTAAAGATTCTAATTAACATTTAGCTTGAGTAAAAGTTCGAACTTTTCTCAAGTGTCGTGTAAATTGGGTGATGAGCAGTGAATGTCGTGATAATCCTTCAAAAGATATGTATATTTAGGTAAGAAAAGCGCCTAAATTTCAAAGCGTACGAATTTATGGATGATATTCTCTGTGGAGAGTTAAGCTAAAAGACTCAACCCGGCTCCGAAATGATTACATTCCATGTGAAAATGCTCAGTATGTGCCATATGTTTATCTGAGTAGCCAGAAACGTTTCGATCAAGCCATGATCAGGCGATGTAGAATCGGCCATATCCGATTAACTCACGAACATTTACTAAAAAAGGAACCAGCCCCAAGGCGTATTCCATGCCACGAAGATCTCACAGTGAAACATATTCTGATCGACTGTATAGATTTAAAGATTGTAAGAGATTCCCTTCATCAAGCAGCTACTTTAGAAGATCTTTTTAGTCGGGTAAAAGAAGACTGTATTTTAGGTTATTTGAAAGAAATCGGTTGGTTGCATAAGTTTTAATGTATGTGTATGTCTTTTGGTGTGTTGTGTTGATTACTTCTGGATTGCTGGGTTGTTGACTTACTTTTAATACTTAGAATTTTGTTTGGTCGTCGCAATATAGCGGAAATATTGCTGAACGCGACATTAACCTTAATTCTCTCTATCTCTCTCTCTATGAATTTATAGGTTATAGGATTGTACAGTGTTTTATGAACGAGTCATGAGCGCAAGAGATGTCCATACAACATCGTTCATACTAATGAGTTAATTATTATACATTTTGAAACGGGGATGAAGAATGCATGGTCAGCAATTGTTGCTTCAATTACACTGAATATCATTTTGGCATATTGCCAACACTCATGTTTGTGTTTTTGGACACACGTCTTCTGCAAACAACAACTCTCCAATATGAAGAAAATACTATCCATGAATATATATAAAAACCTATTGCACATTTGTGATTAATACAATATAGGGGAAAACCACATAGGTTTATAATAATGTGCCTTATAGCTTATCTATCGCATAGGTGATTTTTTCTTCTTTGCTTGTATCCACAGATGCAGATAGTAGGCCGCGGGCCGGACAACTTTCTCTTCCACGAACACGACTGGGATGCCCGTTCAATGGAGGTCTGACTTGACTTTAACTTCAACTTCACTTAGATTTCAAATACATTCAAAATCGCATAAAAACGCTCTGCCTCATCCTCCAGCCTCACATCCTTGCTCGCTCTCTCTCTCTCTCTCTCTCTCTCTCTCTCTCTCTCAATGAAAAAATGTATGGGCATTAAATTCATGTACTTTGTTTTCGTTTATCTCAATACAGAGTACTTTACACAAGGAGATAGGCTTAATCTTGACCCAAAATATGGCAGATGGCAGTGGCGAAACACTCATTTGTATTGGACCAGGGACGAAGGCTTCTCTATATGTAACAGCGCGTCAAGCATTGTTGACAGTAAATGGCCAGATGGAAAATATTGCCTCCTGAAACGCAATGTTACATGTCCAAAACAGATGGAAGACGGTAGGTTCATTAATCAATTATTTAGTTATTATTAACTCATTGTTGAATTAATTATTCATAAAAAACTCATTTGCATTTCTCTTCGAATAATCAAATTAACACGTATTAAGTGGTAATGGTGACAGCTATATTCAACCTGTCGGAACAGACGAATTACAAGCGTCTAGTCCGTCATTCATAATCCAGCCGTCGTCCATTAGAGAATATCCGCGTCCATAATCCAAAGACCTATTCCATATTCCATATAACAGTATTATCACCAAATTCAAAAGACAATCATAGTATACATAAACATAGGCTTGTTTCCTGCAAGAGAGAAGCGGTCAACAGTTTTCAATGATGCCGGCAAGACATCATGATGTTCCAAAAATATCAAATCCGTATCGCTGATCAGTATTCTTAATCCATAATATTCGTTATAGAGTCGGCATCTAAAAAATGATGTATCTCAGTCACGCTTTGATTGTGGCTGTTCATATGAGTACCCTGAGGATCTTGAAGTACAAGGGTTCATACGGACCCTAGGCCCGGGTTAAGCGGAATTAGACACAAGTTACGAAACGTAGCGCCATAGATCTTGCACGCTACGTTCGTATTTTGCTATCAGCATGCGATATGTATCGCCAAATTTGAGAAACTTTGAGTGTAGGCGCTTGGTGGAATAGCCCTGTTTTTTAAGTTCTGTACCAATGTTTTGTGACGTTGATTAAAATCGTCACATTTAACACAGGATCTAGCAAATGCTACTAAGCGAGATATGTATACGCCATATGCAGGTCCCACTGGAATATTACTGTCCAGAAAGGGATAGTTTACGATGTCGAAATTGCAATCATCTCTTTTGTCATAAAGTCGACGAGAGAGAATGTCCGCTTCATTTTTATAGAGATATAGACCTAAATATGATGTGCCTGTAGGGCTATCTGTAGTTTCCTTCAAATCCAGTGAAACCACAGAGAAACCGTTTGAAGTAGTAGTCATGGAATATCAGTTGACCTATATATGATACGAGTAGATTGATTTTAATTGGCATTTTGCTGATAACATCATCATGCTTTCATTCCAACAGCCAGGTAAGCCATTAGCTAAGCTTTCCAGATGACTGGTTGACGGAAGCAGCTAAACTCAATGGAGAAGTAATTCTGCGATGCCGTTGGACGGAGTTATTTATATCATTCAACTCATAATACTCTGAATATTACTTGTACAGAAATGCAGAAGTAATATATGAACGCTTCAAGACACGGATGTGTCAATGGGATAGTTTTGACCTGATGAGTGTGTGTTGTGGGAGACCTGCGAGAATTTGCTGCAAAACAAAAAGGGCGATGCAGTAGTTACCGTCTTGTGAAATGTTTAGGGATTCGATGAAACCCAAAGTAGACGGAGGAATAACTGCGACATGATGAGATATTTTTGGAAATGTCAACGATTGCATGTACATGTATTTTAATATGAAATGCAGGGCAAATCGATGTTAGCAGTGGTTTGGGAGACGGCTTCAGTTTGAAATACTGCTGTTTGGTCAATGGAGACGCCAATAAACCGATGGAGCTTCCCTGGAAAGATGCCTGGGGCTGGAGGCCTTTTTTCCTCTTGCCTTTACAAGGCCAAGGATGTCAAAAGGTAAGGTCCAAAAGTTGTTTCAATCATACATCTTACGTACTAATCTGTTATCCACGAAGAGGGGATTTAAAGATGACTTGTACCTGAAAATCTGATTAATCAAATTTTTCCAGCCATTGTATTTTGGCGATATCTCCCCATTGGTTTGGAGTAAGGCCATCAAAATTCACCCACTTGTCAAAATTGACACGAGGAAGATATTGGAAGAAGAGAAATGAAACCTGAATTAGCCGTAGTGACTCATTGTTTCAGATCGTTACAGCTAACAATTTTTGCAATCGGGTTATGATCGGTTTGAACAAGACCCCGGAGTGCCATTGATTGATCTTTGTTCACCAATATCATTGTAGTTTACACTCCAATGAAATATGATCATAGAAGAAAAAAAAGTACAAGGAGAGGTTATGTTTGATCACATAAGCTATTGGCGGGAATAAAACCCCATGGGGCTTGTTCTATCCCACAATAATTCAGAGGGTTACACATTAATATAGCATTGAGAAAACAGACTTTCATGGTGAATAGATCTTAAATTTGTTGCAATGTGGAACTTGGAAAAGAGTCAGACTTGTAAAATATATGAGGTAAGTTTCGACTTGAATAGAGAAGCCGATTGGATGCATTTAAGCAGAGGAGGCAATTTGTTCCACTCTCGTGGTCCAGTAATTTGTACGGTATAGTACGATAGATTAGAATAGTAAAACGGTCTATATAAGTTATGTAGTTGGCCCCTGGTTTGATAGCGATGTACATCAGATAACTTGGTAAAATAAGTCGGATAATTTAAGGGTAATAGATCATTACTGTAGACAAATCTGTGCACCAAAAGAAGAGAGGTATATTGGTTTAACTTTTGTAAAGGTAAAATGTTAAATTCCTTGAATAATGGTTGTGTATGAGCTAGCTTATCCGAAAAGGTAATTGTCCTTATTGCGCGCTTCTGTAATAGGATTAACGGATTTAGGTGAGTGACATATGTATTTCCCCATAATATGTTACAATAATTTAGGTAAGGAAAAATCATAGAATAATATAATATAAATAACGTCTTCTTGTTCAGCGAACTTTTGACGTGGTTAATTATGCCTACGTCTCTAGATACCTTATTGCATATGTTATTAATATGAGATTTCCAATTTAATTGGTCATTGATATAGAGGCCTAGAAATTTAAATTGATGGACAAGTTCAATTTCAGTGCCAGAAACAGATAGTGTGGGTATATTGTTGCCGGGTCTGTATGTATTTGGTTTAATAATCATATATTTTGTTTTCTTACTGTTCAATGATAAGAGATTGCAAGAAAACCAACAGTGTAATTTTTGGAGTTCGTATGTCATAGTGTTAATAGCTTCACTGAGGCTATCAGAAGAAAATACGACACTGGTATCATCAGCGAAAAGAATAATTTTCAGAATATTGGTTACTTTGTTGATGTCGTTGACATATAAAAGAAAAAGAATTGGACCGAGAATTGAACCCTGTGGCACTCCACAGTTAACTGGTCTAGAGTCAGATAATACACCATTAAAAAATACTTTTTGTGATCTGCTTGATAAATAGCTGCTAAACCAAGTATTCGATAGATCACGGAAACCATAGTAATTAAGTTTAGAGAGTAGAATCGTGTGATCCACAGTATCGAATGCCTTGTATAGATCAAGAAAGGAAACTATGCTATACAATTTAGATTCTTTGGCTGAAATAAGTGAGTCATATAAAGAAGATGCTGCTAAAACAGTGGAATGGTTTGCTCGGAAGCCATATTGCTCATTTGAGAGAACATTATTAACATCAAGAAATTCTAATATCTTACAGACAGCAAGTTTCTCTAGTATTTTGCTGAAGCAAGATAGAACAGATATTGGCCTATAGTTTGAGATGCAGGATTGATCATCGGATTTGAATACTGGTGTGACTTTAGCCTGTTTAAAGAGATCGGGAACAACGCCGTTAGAGAAAGAGCTATTTATAATATATGAAAGTGGAGTAGAAATAAGATCTGAGACCAGTTTAAGTATTGACATACGTATACCATCTAGGCCCAGTGCGGCTGATTTAAGGCTCATTATTGTTTCTTTTACGTCATCTGAAGTTACGTGTGGGAATTCAAAATTATTATTTAAGGGCGAATCTAAATAGTCTGTGAATGCAGATGCTGTACTCGGTACCCTTACAAACATAAACGTGGGGATTGCGTAGGGAAACTGTGGGGTATTGGTGGGCGCGTGGGGTTCGTGTGGGGCGAAGCGTGGTTTGGAACTTTCCTCGTGGGGATAACGTAGGGTTTGTGTGGGGCAGCTGCCCACGGTTATGCAAATTTAGCATAAATATGGGGATTATGTAGGGCTGATGTGGGGATTATGCCGGGTGAATGGGCGAGAATTCAAAGTCCGCGTGGGGATGATGTAGGGCATAACTTTATCTGCTAAATATTCAAAGTGTAACGTGGGGTTCGTGTAGGGAAAATGAACTTCGGAGTTAATCGACTGAGTTGTTTGTAGGGATTAGGTGGGGTGGATTTTTTCCAGCGCTCGTAGACAAAGTCCAATGTAGGGAATGTGCCGGGCTGTGCTGAAAGTTTAAGTCCGGCGTGGGGATGATGTAGGGCAAAATGCTCGCCGTTTTCATAGCTTAAGTTAAACGTGGGGATTTTGTTGGGCAAGCATTTTTTCATGCATAGCCTAAGACGATAGTGGGGTTGAAGTGGGGCGATATTTTATTTGCACATATAGTGTGAGATAGATGTGGGGATCATGCAGGCAGACTGTGAACTCTGTTTTCTTAAAACAGTAAAGATTTTGGGCCAGTTTCAGTTCAGTAGCGTCAAAAAGACGGATACGCCAACCCACGCAGTCAGAAAACAGGTGATGGGCCATCACTTTTTTTGTGGTGATGGGGTGATGGGGTCTGGTCATCACCCTTTTAGGGTGATGAGAAAAGGTGACGACAAAATCCATCACCCTGAAAAGGTGATGAAACCAGGCCATCACCATAAAAGGGTGATGAGATCCAGTCATGATGAACGACGAGTGGCCATCCTTGGTCATCACCCTAAGAAGTTGATGAAATCTCATCACCTTTTTTAGGGTGATGACAGATGAGTGGTCAGACAAGATCATCACCTTTATAAACAGCTATATCCAAATAAATATTGGTTTCCTAAAATATATTTACCTCTACAAAATTTCTGTAATATATCAGTTTCAGTATACTGTAAATTGATATAATTTGTAATTTTACCTGACACACGTAATAGGTATAAAAAGATTATGTTTTCATTACTAATGGAAAATTTATTTACCCCTCACCAGAAAGATAAAGATTTGACTTGGAAAGTCTATGTAATACGCATAGAGTTGTGTTTAGAAATCAAAGAGTTGTCCTTCTGGAAATTATTAATAGAATCTATGGTACCGAGCTGATGCCATCAACCCAGGCATTGCTATTTGGAAACGATGAAAAAAGTACAAAATTAAACATTGAAGCTCAGATATGTTTAGGTGAGTTTATCAAAACGACAATACGATTTGAATAAGAATATAATTATACACAAAACCAACAACAAAGAAAAAGTAACTACCCCTAGCAAATCCTAAGCGACCGATATTAGCATAATAACCACATAAATATCTCTAGTCCCCCCCCCCCCCCCCCCCCCCACCCCAGCAATTAGCTGAATTATGTTTCGATATTGTTCTCTCCGGCCGTCACATGTTGTATTCTATATGTATGTAAGATTGTAATTAATGCTGTGTATTTCAAACTATGTAAAAGTGGGAGACGCAGTAATAAGTCTATCTTAATGCGCTCCAACAATGCACAAAATGCAATAAAGCATCATATAACCCAAGAGTTGTGCCCCCTGTCCTGTAGCTCTTTTGTACCTGTGGGTAAATTTGTTTGCACTCCAGTGAAAGCGGAAGGGCCCAGAATCTGACACCGGGCGATGAAATGCCAAACTTTATCTGTTGTCTTCCGGGCTGCAATGCCGCTGTTAAAAAACGGAACCAAGAGAGGAAATATCCATGGTTGATGTAACTTTTCACCCATTTCCCACCCGAGAGAAAAATGCGTTGCGTCGAAACTGGGTTCAACAGTTCAAATGGTTCGACGCGAAGCGACATGGGGACCAAACAAGTTTACCCGGATTTGCTCCTTAGAAGTTACATTTTGAAGGAAGTGTTGGTCCAACTTCGCATAACCCGGTGCCAACATTATTCCCATGGAAGGTGGACGCCAAGAGACGGTTAGTTTCTTTCCCTGTGCCGTAGACAATGATCATTGTTGTTATATTTAGCTCTATCGCAACTTAGTCCAGTATAACTGTATAACGTGACACCAGGCTTTCTCTTTTAATATGCTGTTGTTTACTGACAAGCCATGGTAGTCCCGTAGGCTTTCATAGTAAAGACAAATCAAAATACCTCCGTCAACACATGCGCGGGGAAAACGGCCCAAAATGAAAAAATAAAGAATTTCCCTGCCCACTCACCTTGATATTTCAAAAGACCAGTACCTACTGCATTCATATCACGTATTTCCCAACTCTGGCAGGTGTGATAAAACGCGAGTGCACCCTGGCAATCTAGAGGTAGTTTTCCTGTCCTCTAGGGTATCCCCGCACTATGTGACGAAGTTGTGTAAACACGTGGTATCACCAAATAAGGACCAAGGTCAAGGCTTTTCCATTGTAGCCATATTTGCGAGAAAAATTCAGTCGCAGGAAAACTACCTCTAGATTGCCAGGGTGCACTCGCGTTTTATCACACCTGCCAGAGTTGGGAAATACGTGATATGAATGCAGTATAGTACTGGTCTTTTGAAATATCAAGGTGAGTGGGCAGGGAAATTCTTTATTTTTTCATTTTGGGCCGTTTTCCCCGCGCATGTGTTGACGGAGGTATTTTGATTTGTCTTTACTATGAAAGCCTACGGGACTACCATGGCTTGTCAGTAAACAACAGCATATTAAAAGAGAAAGCCTGGTGTCACGTTATACTGGACTATATCGCAACTCGGCATGGCTGCACGTTGTTGAACAATCAAAACACTGCGGGCGGTTTGAAGCAAGTTCCCTGCTTGTCAACCACAGTTGCCTGGCCAGTAGGATATTGGATGGTCGATGTCTACGTATAATTATTTCCAATAAATTATGAAAATTAATAAATATTTAAAAAAAAATTAAATCGATTTTTTTTAAAATATTTTTTCTAAGTGTATTTCTTTTTATTCATCGGCTCAATTAAAGTCATTCCCTATAATGTCAAGCCGAGTTACTACAGTTTTTAATTATCTACCATACCCTGCCCTCTATGACATAGAATAAAAGAGAAGTTGGGAATAGAACCGCTCAGCACGGTCATTTCAAAACATTCTCATAGACTGAGGGCATTAAGGTTAATTTGAAAATATTTAGCAGATGCTCAGAAAACCATGAAGAATAATTTTTTCAATTCATTTTTATTATTTTGGCCAGCCATAGCTGCTTCTGTCACAGTATTTCAAGATATTTGAGAACCTCTGTCATCATTCTATGAAACAATCATTTACATGTACAGCCATAAATGAGACCTGCTACATCAAACCTCTTTTATGGGTTAGAAACACTATGATTTCCCTTCCTTCCACTGTAACAGTCTCAAACTCAATAACAATTTCAGGTAGAAAATCCTCCCATGTCAAGTTCTTTGAATAATGACATCCATTCATTGCTAATAGTGTGTCCCCCCCACATTCTCCCCCCCCCCACAAGTATGTATCCAGCCACACCTGAATCTACATGTATTCTGTGTGTGATGTGCATTCCACACACCCCCCCCCTCCGCCCCCCCCCCCCCTTCAATTGTTTGCCCTTTAACTGACTCTGGCACATGCCGGTAACCCGTGATGTTTGTACTGGTGCTCACCTAACCCTTTTAGCCTGACAGAGTACATGTATATGTAACAAACTAATACTTGTATATTTCACGTTTTATGTCCCATTGCGAAATGGCTACCGTACTCGACCTTTATGGTGAATACAATTTGTACTATATATGGTTTTCTTCTACACAACAGTACATGTATACTTGAACAGTTGATAAAATGGTACATTGGCTGCACTTACTTGTTGCAGTATACTATTATGACGTGACGTCATAACAAAATGGCGTGTGTTGTGACATCACAATACATGTATAAACTTATGTCGGTTACATGTACACATACATGACATAAGTCAGGCTGCTAATTTACTTCTGTTCATGGATTATACTCTATAATTAGATCCTGGTACATTTCCTCTGCAACATGTACATGTACTTGCATTACATGTATTCATGAATACATGATTACATGTGAAGATAATGGTATTTCTAAATGAGTACCATTGATTGGTGAAAATCCATGATATGGGAATACTCGATATTTCGGTGAGATTTTAATCGATTTCGATGCCAGATACACCAAACTGTTCAGAATTTCCTGCTTTATTTGCATAATAGATTAGGAGATATTTGAAAACAACTTTTCTGTTCTTTATAGACAGGGCATTGAGGTTAATTTGAAAATATTTAGCAGATGCTCAGAAAACCATGAAGAATAATTTTTTCAATTCATTTTATTATTTTGGCCAGCCATAGCTGCTTCTGTCACAGTATTTCAAGATATTTGAGAACCTCTGTCATCATTCTAATCTATGAAACAATCATTTACATGTACAGCCATGAATGAGACCTGCTACATCAAACCTCTTTTATGGGTTAGAAACACCACGATTTCCCTTCCTTCCACTGTAACAGTCTCAAACTCAATAACAATTTCAGGTAGAAAATCCTCCCATGTCAAGTTCTTTGAATAATGACATCCATTCATTGCTAATAGTGTGTCCCCCCACATTCTCCCCCCCCCCACAAGTATGTATCCAGCCACACCTGAATCTACATGTATTCTGTGTGTGATGTGCATTCTGTGTTTATGGCCTTTTCACAGTCAGCATCCCAAGATATTTCTGTTCAGAGCCACCTCAGAAAAGAACGAAAGCCTACCTTTCCAAATGCTATCCGTTTATTACTTCCCAAGTGGACCAGCCTTCGGAATATATGCGCTTTGTATATCTAAACCTTCCCTTGAGGAGAGAAATTCATTCTTCGCGCCAAAACACGGCTTTTCAAACTTTTCGCCAGCTCTCCGGCAAAATACACTTCCGTCAGAATTTTACGAACCGGGCTATACAATATTATCAGCGACGATTGGTTGAAATTATCTCCAAAAGCCAGGGGTAGATAATCCAGTGGGCAGGAGATGACGTTTGGATATAATTTCGACCAATTCTGACGGAAGTGTGTTTCGCCGGAGTGCTGGCTAAAAGTTTGAAAAGCCGTGTTTTGGCGCGAAGAATGAATTTCTCTCCTCAAGGGAAGGTTTAGATATACAAAGCGCATATATTCCGAGGCTGGTCCACTTGGGAAGTAATAAACGGATAGCACTTGGAAAGGTAGGCTTTCGTTCTTTTCTGAGAATGTTTTGAAATGACCGTGTTGAGAGGTTCTATTCCCAACTTCTCTCTTATTCTATGTCATAGAGGGCAGGGTATGGTAGATAATTAAAAACTGTAGTAACTCGGCTTGACATTATAGGGAATGACTTTAATTGAGGCAAAGATGAAAGAGAAATACACTTAGAAAAAATATTTAAAAAAACAAAATCGATTTAATTTTTTTTTTTTAATATTTATTAATTTTCATAATTTATTGGAAATAATTACGTAGACATCGACCATCCAATATCCTACAGGCCAGGCAACTGTGTTGTCAACTGTCATCAATCTGAGGATTTGGGGTGACCGTGAGGAGGGGCTTGAGTGAATCGACTTCTACACATTATTTTTTTTAAAATAACAGACTTCTATCAACTTCAAGTTAAATATATTTATATATTATAACTTTAGTATTTTTATTTTATTTAAATTTTAAAAAATAATCAGGGAAGCCTGAAAGACATTTTTTTGAATTTTAAAGGGGGTACAAATTAAATTGAATATAAACTAAACTATCTAATGTGATAGTGGCTTGAGACCTTATTTATTATCATTATTTCCAGCTCCACAGCTCAATAAAGGCAGAATATCCAATTCATGTGCCAGTACAGACAAATGAGCAACAACCTATTGACCCAGTGTTGGTAATACACCCGGAATACTTGTATGTAGTTGGTGAAACAGTCGTCAGTGAAGAGGGTATGGGTATCACAGAAGTGTTGACTAAATGTAAGTATACATAATCAACAGGTTAGTGAAAATCCCTTGATCGGGATATTATCCCTTGATCAGGGTATTACACCTCGATCGAGGTATAGGCCTGTACCTCAAATGGGGTATAGAGCTATGTCAACTTCAGTTTTTTTTTATTTATGAAAAATGTGGACATCCACACATACCCTGGACTGCATGGATCTTACGACAACATATTTGGCTTCATTGTTCCATGATTTTCAAAGCAACTTATTTCTCCGTTCATGCGACTAATCATCCAAATTAGCCATTTTAATATTTAAAAAATGAAACATGGCCTCAAATGACATATTCAGGGAAATTTATTATGTAACTAAATAGCATGCTATGAGATAATTCCATGAATTGCATGAATGTAGATGCATTGACTGATGAGTAAATTAGATTAAATGCACAATTTCCTACCATGCACATACATGGCAGGGTCAGAATACCCAGACCAGAGGTCTGTTTTTTATGTGCACATGCTAGCAGATTAGATTATGGGTCTGTCAATTAATCTTGATTTATTAACTACATGTAGGCATTGGCTCTCAAATCCTGCAACTTGCACATGACCTTCCGGACATCGAAGTATGCCATCACATGCCATTTTTATTTACAGAATAAATTTCACCAAATATGTCATTTGAAGCCATCTTTCATTTTTGAAATATTGAAGTGGCTAATTTAAAGATGTAATCAGCCTCAAAATGGATGGATTTTGTAAACTCTCCCCTGTGCGTTTTTTCAGCAGGGAAGATTACCAAAGCACCATATGTATTATATTTGATGATAGTGGGATCGTCATATACAACGAATGCAAGAATATCTTGTCAGAGAAATTTGTAACTCTGCCCGCTTCGACGGCTTTTCTGTCTCGCCATTGAGTGTGTGTTGTACGCGGAGAGGAAAATGACGTCATCTGTTGTAACATATGTCACTTTCGCTGAGTTTGAGAGACATTGATTTCATCCCAGATTTGAGGCTGATTACATCTTTAAATGATTAGTCGCATAAAACGATGCAATAAATTGATGTGAAAAACATGGAACAATGAAGCCATAGATGTTGTTGAAAGATTCATGCAGTCCGTGGTATGTGTGGATGTCCACATTATCCATAAATATATAAAAACTGAAGTTGACATAGCCCTATACCCCATTCGAGGTATCTATAGGTCTATACCTCGATCAAACACTTTTTTTTATCAGGGACTGTTATCCTACATGTCCAGTGCAATGTATTGCATAAAATGCCCACAGTGATCATACATGGGAGATAATCCAACAATAGGTAGTTGAATGAACATAAGATATTATTTGATACATGATGTATACTGATATGAACTAGTCAAGTTTTGACAAATTATTCCACCTAGTCACAAAACAATTGTAAACTAAGTTGCACATGTTTATGTTATTCGTCCTATCGCTGTACTAGGGCTGAATTTAATCAGATTTTATGGATTATATAGATACAAATTTAAGCAGGTCTGTTATAACTGTGAGATAAATTTGCAGTGTACATGGACAGATGGAGTTAAATATGTTTAATTTGTCGATTAGTATAATTCAAGGACGATTATAGGTAAATTTGCGATATTGCTGTCTCAGACAACCCAGCTTCACAGCGAGCTGTTCCTACCCGTAACTGACTTTCATAAGATTATAACTTTAGGAAATACAGATAAATTGCTATGAATAAAAATTTAAAGAAATAAAATGTATCCTCCAGTAATTATCGGAGGACAGTTAGTTCACAAAATACACTGTACTAAAGTTTAAGAACTTTTTGACATAATTATCAATTTATTAAATAAAATTGGCACCAGACCATGTAGAATTGAATTTTCATCCCAGTTGTGCGGGTCATTAAAAGTTGATGGAACAGCTTATTGGTTATTGTCTTTTCTTGTTCAGCGAGAGTACTCTATTTTGGTAGTATCCCCAACCAGTTCATGCAGTGACAATAATTTGCTACAGAATGTATATTTCCCTGATTGAGTTTTATCTAATTGTGTTTGTATTTCAATGATCTATAGGAACAGGCAAATACTGGACCCCACTCTCATTGTGTGCATTGGTAACAGGATAATGGATTAGATCGGCTTGTGGACCTCATGGGAATACCAGTTATCCTCTCCTACAACTTAGGAAGTTACACCTGGAGGTGAGGAAATCTTATTATCACTGCATGTCTGAGAAAAAACTGTGATATCCTGTTCATTTCTAAGAGGTGGTATGTCCCACCAGTTGTGGGGAAAGGGGTGCCAAACCAGTTATTTGTAGCTTATTTACCTGGCATGTTTCAGGGTCAGCCCCTTGACTTACTGAACATTAGGCTAAGGGGTTAAGAGTTTCAAAGTTGTTTCAAATATATTCCCAGTAACAGATCCATATTGCCTTCTGATGAAATGTTTTATAACACTTTTTATACGCCCGTCAAATTTGACGGGACGTATTATGGTATAGCGTCGTCCGTCCGTCCGTTAACTTTTTCTCGTCAATGCAACTTGTCCTAGAGTTTTCAGTGGATTCTTCTGAAATTTGTTACACCTGATCGGTACCATGTGAATATGTGCACAAACTTTTTTCGGCCCAATTCGACGTTTTCTTGAGTTACTCCCCTCGATTTTGGTCTGAAATCCTTGTATTTGGAACCTACTGTCTTCGTCAACACAACTCGTCCCAGAGTTTTCAATGGATACTTCTGAAATTTGGTATGCATGATCGGTACCATGTGTAATTGTGCACGAACTTTTTTCGGCCCGATTCGACGTTTTCTTGAGTTACTCCCCTTGATTTTTGTCGAAAATCCTTGTATTTGGCACCTACTGTCTTCATCAACGCAACTCTTCTCAGAGTTTTCAATGGATTCTTCTGAAATTTGGTACACATGATCGGTACCATGTGTAGATGTGCACAAACTTTTTTCGGTCCGATTCAACGTTTTCTGGAGTTACTCCGCTTGATTTTGGTCTGAAATCCTTGTATTTGAAACCTACTGTCTTCGTCAACACAACTCGTCCGAGAGTTTTCAATGGATACTTCTGAAATGTGGTATGCATGATCGGTACCATGTGTAATTGTGCACGAACTTTTTTCGGCCCGATTCGATGTTTTCTTGAGTTACTCCCCTTGACTTTGGTCTGAAATCCTTGTATTTGGCACCTACTGTCCTCATCAACACAACTCTTCCCAGAGTTTTCAATGGATTCTTCTGAAATTCGGTACACATGATCTGTATCATGTGTAGATGTGCATAAGCTTTTTTCGAACCAATTCAACGCTTTCTTGAGTTATCCGCCCTTGATTTTAGTCTGGAATACTTTTATTTGGCACCTAGTCCTCGTCAACGAAACTCGTCCTGGGGGTTTCATTGCATTCTTTTGAAATTAGGTGCACATGATTGGTGCCAAACTTATTTCGAGTTGATTCAACAGTTTCTTGAGTTACTCCCCTTGATTTTGGTCTGAAATCTTTTATTTGCCACATACTATCCTCGTGAATGCAACTCGTCTCAGACTTTTCGATGGATTCTTTTGAAATTTGGTACATATGGTCGGTACCATGTGTAGATGTGCACAAATGTTTTTGAGCTGAGTCGACGTTTTCTGTATGCTCAACCATATTTGTTTCTTGTATTAATTTATTATGATAGCTCGGGCATTCAGAATATACTAATCGTTTTTCATTGTTTGACTTCCAGCTTATGTTTGCAGCCAGTTCAAGGGCACACTGTGGTCCAAAGTAAGGAGACGCATCACTCAGAAATGCCATGATGCAGCAAGGTCAGGTAGAGTACGCCAGAGAACACCAATGAAGAAGCATGATCTCCACATGTCGGAAGAACTGGTGGACTCTTCTTCAGCTTCACTCTCATCTGCTGTGGATTTGTCATCCTCTGACGATGACGACGACAGTCCCCCAAGGAATGCTAAAGGCCATCCCACAACAGGTGGGAAAAGACGAAGACAGATTTTTTTAAACCTTTGAGGGATGAAAAAAAAAACATTCTACTTGACACAGACTTTCATTGTGCTTCCTATTTTGTGCTCGGGTGTTTTAAGACATGGTACAATATATATTTTATGCTGTTAAAGAATAAAAGGTGAAATACGCGTGGATTTTGCTTCTGCTGGTGGTTATTTTAAGGGATGGATGATATTGCAGGAGGAATCGGGACAGACTAGACAGTCTGTACAAATGACATGCCCTTTCAAATAGAAGATGCCCCCTCCCCCACACCCCAGAAATTCTGTACAGATGGTGTTTTGTGCACCCTGCCCCGTAATTTCCCCATTTGTGAGGATACTGCAGAGTGCTCTGCCCAATTCATTCCCCACTCCCAAATAACTACCCCGAAAATAACCCATTGTTGGTACATTCGGGGGCGACAACCCCGAGCCATCCCCTAGGGTTACTGTGGAGACGTTGCCACACCTCTTTGTGGGGGTTTCTGCCCCATATTGGAATTACTGCCCCGCAGATTCCCCACGTGGGGATATTGTGGGGTTTTGTCCCATGCTGGAATTACTGCCCCGCAGATTCCCCACGTGGGGATGTTGTGGGGTTTTCTGCCCCACAGATTCCCCACGTGGGGATATTGTGGGGTTTTCTCTCCCATATTGGAATTACTGCCCCGCAGATACCCCACCTGGGATGTTGTGGGGTTTTCTCTCCCATGCTGGAATTACTGCCCCGCAGATTCCCCACGTGGGGATGTTGTGGGGTTTTCTGCCCTGCAGATTCCCCATGTGGGGATATTGTGGGGTTTTCTCTCCCATATTGGAATTATTGCCCCGCAGATTCCCCACCTGGGGATGTTGTGGGGTTTTCTGCCCCGCAGATTCCCCACGTGGGGATATTGTGGGGTTTTCTCTCCCATATTGGAATTACTGCCCCGCAGATTCCCCACATGGGGATATTGTGGGGTTTTCTCTCTCATGCTGGTATTACTGCCCCGCAGATTCCCCACGTGGGGATATTGTGGGGTTTTCTGCCCCGCAGATTCCCCATTTGGGGATATTGTGGTTTTCCGTCCCATGCTGGAATTACTGCCCCGCAGATTCCCCACGTGGGGATGTTGTGGGCTTTTCTGCCCAGCAGATTCCCCACGTGGGGATATTGTGGGGTTTTCTGTGTCATGCTTGACTTACTGCAGAAATATTGTGGGTCTATCCCATACCAGATTTAAATATAGTTCCCCGCATCATCCCCACATGTAGGGAACACGTGGGGCTGAGGTTGGGATAGTGCGGGGATTTAATTCACCTAAGCAGCATTAAGAAACTCCTTTTCCATGGCCAAGTCCAATGTGGGGATTTTACCAAATCCCTACACATTCCCCACATTGGCTGCTCTACACATTCCCCACATGATCCCTACACAGCTTGCCCCACATAAACCCCACCAATTCCCCAGCTTATTGGTTTGTAAGGGATATATTGTCTCAGAAAAGCTTTCCCAACTTGGCCAGTTGCATTGTCCGTGCCGTGCATGCCGTGCGTTCTTCCATGTACCTGCTGTGCATCCTCTCGTGTACTTACCGGCTTTCCCTGCATCATTCCATGTAGGCTACATACTGACATGCCGTGCCTCCTTCCATGTACATACCATCATGCCGTGTATCCTTCAATGTACATACCGGCATGCCGTGCATCCTCCCATGTACATGCCGGCATGCCGTGTATTCTTCCACGTACATGCGACGTATGAACTCGGTTGGGGCGACAGAGAACAGGTGAGGAACTGTCTTGTTGTTTGTGTCCACCGCCCCCTCAACCCAATCATGGAAGCCATTGTGTTATTTTTGTTTCAAGGGATTTCCTGTGATTTCGAAGAGATTCGTTGATCTGGTGTTATCCTACAAAGAAACCCACACAGCAAGTCGATCCCTCGAGTACTCCCCCTTTGTCTGCAGCCAAGTCGCTAAATGAAACAAAAAACAGCGAATGGCAGTTCAAGTCAGACCATTTATGCATTTGACCATTTTTCAGCCCAATTTGTCCCCCAGCGCCACCCCCAGATTTTCACGGAACTTAGCGGCGATAGTCTCTCGCTTATCCTGTGTGTATCATTCAAATGCCTTGGGTACTTCCAAAATAGCGGCAAAGACCACCCACGAAATAGTGTATTTAATGAGGTTCGAATGTCATTTATAAGTGAATATGAATAAAACAAGGGTGTTTGTCTCGATTTTCACTTCTAGGTTACGTACATGTATTTCCTCAAAATTTCTCTAAATATATCGATTGACGCCGGAAACATATTCAGCGCAACCAGAAAATACATATCTGAGATGTGAAAATCCAGAAATAAATGCGCGTATTCAATGATGTATTTTGGTTACACTTTCTTTGAGCTAATGTACTCCGCCTCAGTTACTACAGTTCTATCATACCGAACCATGCTTGAAAGAAACTCGATGAAAAATAAATTAAAATTTAATTAATGGAAATAAATCATCACATAAACACATCCTCTACAAGATGACGTCATCGCGACGGCGTCTGAACAGTCATAGTAAATCTGAAATCATTTACTGGGAGAGGTAAACACTAATAGCAAACTTCGGAAATGTTTAGCTCTCTCGGCTATTAACCCTATCTGGCCTGGGCGATTTGGGGTGTATCGTAGCCTGGGGGGGGAAGTACCCCCCCCCTATATATTTTCTCTACCACTAAGGCTAGAGCGCTGAAACTTACCACACAGTATCTTGGGTTCAAGCTCTATCGGGAAATGTAAAAAAATCCAAGATGGCCGCCATGTTCTCGAAAGCCATTTTTCGGCCTTTTTGGGATCGATTTTTCGAAATTTTCATTTTTCCGATTTTTCTCTCGAAATTTTTTAATAAAATACAGAATAATTAGTTTTGCATAAATAAAATACTTTCAAGGCCTTTTAGGCAAGGAAAATGTGAAGAAATGGAGCGAAAATATTGAAAAACACGACTTTCGCGGATACCACATGGCCGCCATTTTTAATTTACCCATGATCCTCTGCCCGGTGGTATATCAAAATAGGCTCAAAATGACCCCAATAAGATAAGCTTTAAAGTCACCAAGTTTCAGCCTCCCTCGGTTTTGTCGTTTCGGAGCAGCAGAGAAAAGTTCAGAAGTGGGGGGCACTTTCCGCCCCCCCCCCCCACCCCCCCGGCCAGGTAGGGTTAAGGGGCTGGGAGAACGGAATGAATCGTACGTAATTATCGATGTCTCATGGTGGCCATCTTGAAAAGTAGCTGTTACGGCCAACACAGGCCTAGTATGAAGTACCTCCATTTCTCAATGCTGCTCTTACGGCTGAGGCCGTTCCGCTTGAGATTTGGTGCTCTATGAGAGAAATAAAACTCTTGTGTGAAATTGTACAAATCTGATGGACTAGTTTTGCCTAATTTGCCTATTAACATCAGGAATATTTTATTCTTAATTAAATAGTATTGTGACATAATGCTATAACATTCTAAAAGCATTCTGCTTTGAAAAACCAAACTGTAGGGCTAATACAAGGCTATATATGGTCAACTGGCCTGTGCTTTTGGAAAATGGCCGTCATATTTTCCCGGGAGGGAGAGGGGGGGGGGAGCAGATCGCGGTAGCTCCATATCCAGAAATAATCCTGAAGCCTTCATCTACCTTTCTTTTAGATTCATGCTTCTATGAAAAGAACACAATTCTATGAAAAATCAGCACATATTGACTGGATCAGTGGGAACATTTCTGCAACCCATCAAGAAAAGAAATAACCGAAGACGCATACTTTAAGAGAAGTGTGAGTGTAGTTGTTACCTCCGTCGATCAGACGGAGGTCTAGGAGCGCAACGTGATATCTCCCGCCAAATAATTGTCATATGGGGAACCCACGACTCGTGTGATTTCCAATAGGGATTGCTATGGTTCCCGACGAAATTTTGAAAAGTTTCTGGACACAATTGAATGCTTACGTCACAAAAGGTGTGTATCCTTTGCAGTGCTTCCACCGGGTCTCTTAATTCGAGGGTACTAAATTCGCGCGTGTACTTATAGCTTCGCGCTGGTACAGATGGCCGGTATGCGACGAAGACAAACCTGCGCTTTCATAAAAAGTAAATTTTCACGAAAGAAAAACTCGCATTCCGGATAGTATAATTGGAAACTTCCACGAGAATCTCTGAATCGGCAAAAAGATAAAGGACGAGTGTCATTCACCAGGATGCGAGTCGGAAGTGAGAAGTCAAATTCAAAGTCAGAGGTCAAAAACGTAAAACTCCGAAGAACTCTCCCGGCTTTTTTTTTTTTTTTTTTTTTTTGAGTTTGGGGGGGGAGAGATAGCGACTGGCAAAATATATCTTCCCATGCTTCAATCGTTATCTGTGAATCCGATCAACAACCTAGCCGGATAATCTGTCAAAAATTATCCGTCGTCTGGGTAAGGTTGAAGGGTCATCGGAAGCTCGGACTGTGATACAGGCAAAAACTGTTGTTGTTGTAGTCTGGAAAAATAACTCTGCCTCACGAGGCGCTCTCTCGGCTTTTTCTTTTCCTTTTTTTTGAAGATGGGCGGGGGGGGGGAGATAGCGACTGGAAAAATATATCTTCCCATGATACTTCAATCGTGATCTCATGAATTCCACGGAAAAACGGACATTGCTAAACAGCCCTCATTTTTTTCGCATAAAATTCACTCCACATTCTGTCGTAGACCCTATATTAGACCCTACATGCGGTTTGTTCTACATGTATTCGCTTCCTATGATCTCCGGGAACACGCCAATAATAGAGAAGATGTGTTTTAATAGCGAAATATTTTTCCCGCAATTTTTGAACATGAAGAACTCGGGAAATTCTAAATTGTCAAAGAAGAAAAATTGCACTTTACTGAAAACTATACTATTTTGAAACATCTGCAGAAAAGATATGCATGTGGCGGGAGCTGTATACAGTGTTTGGGGGAGTTCCGAATCACGGGGAGTTGCGGATCACTTTCCTAATTAATGCCTGATATTTCTTGAAGTAAAGTATCTGATTAAAACTTTTTTTAGGTTTATTGGAACGTCTGTTTCCGTGGACTGAAATGAATGTCAAACAACGGACCTGGATTGTTTCTTTTCCGGTCAATTCGGTAACGTAATACTTCTGGTACTGTACAATAACAAATTGCCACAGAGTCGAAAAACACGTGCGATTTTTCCAGTAGTGAATCTGCGCGAAATAAGGTGGGTTTAGGCGGTATATTCAGTATTTATTTAAATGACAGAATCTTGCTAAATGGCAAAACAAAATATCTAGTGATTTGCGATAAATGTTAACTGACCAGCATTGTAATATAATGGCGCTATAGAGATGTCAATTCCGAATCAACGAAATAAGCGCCGTTCATAATTTGAAATCGGTGAATAAGGGACCGTCTCACAACTAATACAACAGGTGTAAACCGACTTTAAGGAAGATTGGTCAATCCATGGCATTGTCAAAAAAAAAAAAAATGGATCAATGACAATATCCTCGTAACCGGAACTATGTACGCGAATCATTCCAAACCTTGGTGAACAAATCATTTTTTCGATATTACATCATCATATTCAATAATTTCAGACATATCTACTCCAATATAGAAAGTTTTATATAAATAAAATTGTTCATCACTGAGCGAGGTTTCTACGAGTTCAATAACTGGATGTCCCTTTATTAACACTATCTGGTCTGGAAGATTTGGGGTGTATCGCAGGTGAGGGGTGGGGGGAGGGAGTCAACCCATATATTTTCGCTATCCATAGGGCTAGAGCGCTGCAACATAACACACAGTATCTTCTGTTCAAGCTCTACCTGAAAGAGTAACAAAGCTTAAGATGAACGCTATGATGACGTCGAGTAACGTCATCTCGTCAGCCATTTGTCGACTATTTTTTGGACCGATTTTTAAAAATTCTAATTTTCCGATTTTTCTTTCATAAACTACCAAATAAAGTAGAGAATAACTACTTTTGCCCAATAAAATACTTTCTAGTACTTTTAGGCCAGAAAAATTCGAAGAAATGGACAGAACTGGTTGGAAAAAAACGAATTTCTGAGATATCACACGGCCGCCTTTTGAATTTAGCCATGATCCTCTGCTCGGCCAAGTCCTAAAATGACTCCAATATGATAAGCTTTAAATTCACGAAGTTCCCGCTTCCTCTGTTTTGTCGTTATGGAGCAGTACAGGAAAGTTCACTAGCCCGCCCTCCATGATTGTCAGACATCGTATCCTAAAATGTTCTAAAAAATAATTAAATTGAGATTACAATGCAATTTTGTAGGCTCGCTCCAAGATAAATATACTTCAGAACATTTTGGACTCTAGATCTGCGTGTCATTTCTGCCTGGACTGCAACAGTTGAATATTCGCTCACATGGCGGGGAGAATTAAGACAACATTGAAATCTTCTCCAGGGTTTCACTGGGCTATGGATGATTAGCAGATGGCCCCTCAAGCCTATAAAAATTCCATTCTCAGTGCCTGTAACGGCCGCTAGATGGCGTAATCCGCAACTCACCAAAATGATGCGCAACTGCCCGCGCTGGTGCACTGAAGCGGAGGTTATTTTCTCATCGATTGACAAGTCCGATTGAAGATTTCTTTACATACAATTATAGACGACAGATTTCCCTAGAATATAAGACCAGCAGTCGCTCTCACCTCGTAAAAGAACAAGCGCTAGCAGTCTGGATGTGAAAAGTGATTCGGAACTCCCCCAAACACTGTACCTTAGTAAAAATAAGAGGTCAGAGTTTTAATTTTTTAAGTAGAAGAGATAAATTCACTCTAGGAATATTTTTTGGAAGAAAATGTGTAATTAATAAAGCACTTTTACCGTAAGATTTAAAAAGCGCACTCGTGATTCCATCACGATTTTTTGTCGATTACGTCACGGACTAGATTTAACCCCTGGGATGATCCAGTCGCGTTTTTCTCACGATGAAAAAGATCTTATCATCCTTGGGTACTGTATGTTAGTAAGAGATGTCATATAAGAATAGTCAGATTGAAACAGAGCAGCAAAAAAATAGAAAAGCAACACTAGTCAAGAGTCATGTCCGTTTCAGGTGATTCCGTCACGAACATTTCGAAGCATGATTTACTAAATGCTGGATCATCTGTAGATTTTTCATGGATCCGTAAACAGATGTCATATAGAATAGCAAACTAAACTTGAAACTACATGGGTATGACCACGGAACTTCCGAGTACATGACTTTGAATAAAGAAAAAGTCTTCCGAACGGTGATTCCGTCACGGTGGAATTCATGATCTGTGAATCCGATCAACAACCTAGCCAGACAATCTGTCAAAAATTATCCGTCGTCTGGGTAAGGTTGAAGGGTAATCGGAAGCTCGGACTGTGATACAGGCAAAAACTGTTGCTGTTGTAGTCTAGAAAAATAACTGGCATGCACTCTATGGAGAAGGGCCTCGTGAGGCACAAAGTGCAATTTTGTTGTTGTTGTTTATCTGCAAATCCGCTCATCTCGATGGGTATCTTTCACTGGTTCTCACAGTTGCCTGGCCTGTGTTATATTCGGTGGTCGAAGTCTACGTATAGTTTTTTTCAATAAATTATGGAAATTAATACAAACATATATACAGATATTTTTTTAAATAGATTTTTTTATAAGTGTATTTCTCTTTCATCTTAGGCTCAATTAAAGTCATTCTCTAAAATGTGAAGACGAGTTAATACAGTTTTTAATTATCTACCAAACCCTGTCCTCTATGACATAGAATAAAAGAGAAGTTGAGAATAGAACCGCTCAACACAGTCATTTCTAAACATCAAGTTGTACATAAGTATTTTTACTTACTCTGTACAAGCTGAGGGCATTTTTGTGGCTTTTGAAAATTTTGAGATTTTTGCGTGTCTGTCCATATTTAACTAAGCGACGTCCAAGCGAGCTAATGTACGCGCGTTATATTCATATCAAATATGGTGCGGCTTGTGTTCAATGAGGCTTGGAATGTTTATACAATTAATTTTCTTCTCACTGTTACACAATGAAATTAAGTTTCAAATCATTTGATTCATCTCTTCGATGTAGATTGTTATGTTTCATTCGAGGAAATAATTTTAAAAGATACATATGACATTTTCTAACTTTACGGCTGGAGTTGTATCACAAAGAGCAAACGGCGTAAACATGCTTTCCCATCTCACCCACGCTCATATGGGTATCGATCGTTCCTATTCGAGGACACACTAACTGATGACCTAGTTCACAGTCAGTGATTTGCTCGCCCTCCACCCCATTGGATATCAGTTGATTCCTAAGGAAATAAACATTACACATGTAATGACCACCTGCCGAGTGATACATGTGTGAATCGGTCAGACATTTCCAAGGATGCCAAATTTTAACTTAAAACAACCACGCCGGATTTCATTGCTTCACTGAGAATAATTGGATCTAACTTTTACAAAGCCTGCAGCTCCCAATAGCTCCTGGATCTAGAACACATAAATGAAGGGACCTAGTTTATCGGTGCTATGGCAAAAATATCATGTAGAATGGGATTGTGTGGATAATATCCTTGGAAGTTGAAGTCCTGCTGCATGCTTCACAAACATCATCAAAAGTGAAAATTATCTCCCTTGACCAGGTAAGGACTTGAATGTGTGTCTAAAATGATTTAGCTTCTAGAAACAGATTTCATTTCAAATTTTAATTTCAATTCTGCTACATGTACATGTATAAAATACATACAGAATGAACTGCATACATAATAACACAAAGAACAGGTATATGTATCTCATTACATTCTTATTCAAAGATCAATACCTGGGTAATATTACAACAATACCATGGTGTTATATATTGTTATGATTGACTTAACTTTAGCTGCTGAAGATATTTCTAATTTGAGATCAATGAACAATCATACTAGATTTCATAACTTCATTTATTTTCACAATAAGCAACATAATCGAGATTAGCAAGTGAAGTTTTAAAACATAATATAATAAACAGCATGGGTCTCCTTCAGTTTATTGTAGACAAAAATACCCATGAATATATGTTACCATGATTCAGTCATAATATTACCTGTAATATATTGATGTCGACAAGGAATAAACATAATTATTTGATAGTATTACTAATTGTATGTTGTTTATGATTAACATGAACTTTTTATTTGCTGCGTGGAATTCAGTCATTTGTTCCATAGGGGCAATATTCTCATCAGTCATCACCATTCAATGTGAATGTGATACATGTACAAGACCATGGTCATTGATACAGTAAGGTGAAGGCGAAGGTGACCTGTAACACCAGTATACACAATTATACCGAGCGCATTGAATCCTCATCATATGATGTTGAGACAGATCAGAACGAAGTGTCGGTAAAATCAGGTGTGTTTTGAAGAGCATTCTCTCATCAATGATGATGCTATACTGTACACATACAAAATATGAAGTGTTGATGTGTTGGGCCTATAGCACAAAATCACAAGCAAGTTGGTACAACAACTAGGCACACGGTGTCTCATTTCTGCCGCTAACGTGTCGATTTGGGTGAGGGGATCCTCTCAGGGGGAGGTGGGGGTGGGATGGGGCCTAATGTCTCAAGCACTTTTCCAGGTTTTTCATCAATATACTCTATTCCATACCCCAATATTTCAAGCACGTCAAATCAAACAAAAATTATTTGCTGGGAATGTGACTTTCACATCCCTGTCTGGACATGCTAGTGAGGAACCCTCAATCCCAGATTAATTACCATTGATGAAGCTAACGTCCAACAAATGCAAAATTGAGCTTGGCATCCGGCCGTATGTTATTCAGTGATGTATTACGCTACGGACCCTGTTGCCTCGACGGAGGTCTTTGCGCTCATCCAGCGCTTGTTTAGATATACCTGACAAGAAATATATTTTAATATTACCCAAACTCTTGTCGGGACCTTTATCATTTGAACATAACATAATTTGAAATTTATAATACACGAGTCTAAAACAGTATATCAAATAAATATGTTGGTGATAACAGCGTCAATGCTTTATTTGCACACGGTGATAAATGCCTGAGACATGTCAATAGCATTAATGATCGTATTGAACTTGAAAAATGTTCGTCTGGGACATGAAATTTAGGTTGGCAGATGTTGATTCGAGTGACGGGAAAACGCGAGGTTCTTATGTATTTAATCGATGAATGGTGATCAACTCGGACAGTTACGTCCAATGAATGATTGGTATTGTTTAAAGATATGCCCTCTCATTCTTGGCCTGAACATGGAAATGCTATTGTCGAGGTTATGAGGACACATTTGTGCTGAGCTTCGTATAAAGTACGCTAGAATTACAAGCGTCTAGTCCGTCATTCATAATCCAGCCGTCGTCCATTAGAATACGCTGCATAGCGTGGATTGTGCAAAAGGAATGTTCACTTCTTTGAATTAAAGGGACCGAGAGAAAGGCGACGCAGTTTAAACTCATTATAGGCTGTAGTGATTATCGAGAAACGATATACAAAGAACCATTCCAGAGTTCATTTTTATTAACCCTATCCGGCCTGGGCTTTTTGTGACCTGTCCTGGCCTGGAGAAGGGGGGGGGGGGGGGCGATGCTTCCCCCCCTCCCCAATTATTTTTCATACTCCTTGAGCTAGGAAGCTGAGATTTACCACACTATACCCTTGGATCAAGCTCTACCAGAAAATGTGAAAAAAAACCAAGATGGTCGCGTTGATGACGTCACATTGACGTCATTATCAAAAACGACATTTTTGGGTTGATTTTGGGGTCAGATTTTTTCCGATTTTTTTCTTTATGAAATTTCTCCACAACATTTTGTATAATAAATTAGTAAATATTAATGTGATGTGAAATAAAATAGTGTTTGCCCACTTTTCATCGCGGAAAGCAGAAATTTTGATGAAATATGACAAAAACGTCAGGTGGCCGCCATCTTGAATTTACCCATGATACCATGTCTCATATTTCACCATAAATAATAGCAATAATAATTACCAACTTATGATTATTAATAGTGGCCTGCACATAAAATCTTTGAATTATCGAAATTATTCCTGGACTATGACTCTCAAAAATGTCCCTGTATCATTAAAGGTATAACGAAACTAATATGTAGGTAAGTAGGTACGCATTAGAATATAAGCATAAGCTGACTCGGGATTGGGCAATGAGCGGAGGCCGGCCTGCTAGTTGCAAAACAGGTGATAAATTCGTAAATGATATTCGAAAATGTCACAAAATTCGAATATCTATTTTCCACGTTCATTTGATATTTCGCGCAGTGCTTGTTCGGATAGCATTCAATGCAGAGTTCTTTAATTTGTGTTTCTCTAGTATTTGCTGGTCAACGTTACGGTTCTATTATGTGCAGGCGATGATATATAGATGGGGTCCAATTATGATATGGATTTACTGCTGCCGCGAATTCAGTAAAGTTGCTGCTCGTAGTTGCGATATCGGTATTTAACCCTCCCGGAGGTAGATGGAATATTTAATTTATCTCAACCTTAAAGCCTACTTGCGCTGTACAAATTATCGCAAATTGGAAGCTCTGTGTGAGACGACTTTGACTTGCATTCACCCTGCAATCATCTACTCATTCTTCAAGGCAAATCATTTCCGGGTAATGTTTTCGAAGATATAAGTGCTCGCCATGCTCATCCTGTAAATTCAGACCAACTGGATCGTGCCTCGATCGATCGTCCGACCGTTTTAGTGATTTCACCATCGTCATGACGTTTTTGCTTTTCTAGCGCATGGACAGATTAAAAGGTACTGGTCAATCACGCACAATACGATACAACCCTTCCACGTCTACAATCACCCTCTAACGCTAACAGGCCTTGGGGGCCATTATGCAAACTTTCTGCCATATTTCCGCAACAACAAACAATTGAGAGCTGACACCTCATGACTCTGTAGACTATCCTTTTGGGATCAACATCAATATGGTGACCATGTGAGGTACCAGAAAAGTGACGTTTTCTTCACTTTATCAGGCGTAAGATTCGCCCTATTTCGACAGTGACTCGGGTCTTGTAGCTATGTAACTATGATATAGAAACAGGTCTTTTGATTATGGACTGTTGGAAACTCGACTGCTTCTCAATGAGTGAGACATGTGACGCATTCATAGACTCCGCTGACAACAAGGATTGGGATCTTCACATTGGCAAGTCATCTTAGAGCTTGTTTGCTGGAAACTTCGCTCACCAAATTCTCTTTGGACGCGTACTTGAATACGACTGCTGAACAATTCGTAATTGCATCACACGAGCCAGAGACATTGTTCTGGGCATCCGTCGTCCACAAAACATTTCTGTGTCTAAATTCTATATACTTTTGCCACATGAACGCCTCATCTCCGAGATGAAAGATGGACTGAAGTGACAAAAGAATTTTGGGATAAATATATAGGAGATTACCATGCTTTCTCGCCATCCGCCTTTGAACATGCTGGCCGCTTCTGCATTCTTGAACATGACAATGTCATATCAGTCTAAGAAGACATGAAGAACAATGCACATCAGGCGTAAAATATAAATCAGTGGTAATCTTGCATGTACCAGGTTACTCCATGTTGGAGCGTTTACTCCATCAGATGTCCACGATCATCATCCATTAACATCAGTTGAGTTGTTTGAGCTAATCTGTCATCACAACGCTCGAGCTAGCGTATCTAATTCCGCATAATCGGGTGTTAGGGGCAGTGTGGATACTTAAGAGTCTCCAGATGAACCTCTGCAAATAAAAGCGCGTCTGAGATACTAAGGCTACGTCCGATAATCCACCGTATTGTCGGGGTCTGAATGTTAGGGGCCGAGGGATGCTTTCCTGTAGAGTCATATGGTTGTTTTTTAGTCGTCAGACATCGTCAATTTTTCCCACCTTTCGCATATCGTTCCAATTTGGTCTACCGTGATGTCTAACTTCTTCGACGATCAAGCCATAAAAGTATGAACGCTGACAAACGATCTGTGGCTACACTATAGCAATCTTCTATTTTCACCATGGTTGACCATTTTGGTCTCCTTCTGTCTTGAGAAAAAGCCTGGTGGCAAACAATTTCAACTTCAGGGTACTACGAAGAAGGTACAATGCGGCAAATCCGAACATATTCCAGAGAACTCAGAGGGAGATTAAGTAGGTCATACAAAACACCAGCCCATGCTATTAAATGGGATTGCCCATCAGTTTCACTCTTTATTTTGCACTTTGACGATTGATATTCCGTGACACTTGTTGAAATATTATGAACTATATTAATATATTGAGCCATTTCCTACACATCTTTCCGTGGCCTTGGCGACGAAAGTGTTAACCGCATTTGACAACACATTTAACCAAAGGTGATATTCCCGCTTTGGATGCCATCTCTTATTATGAACCATAAGCCTGTTCGGGGTTACAATCAATAGCATGGGGGCTTTATTAATTAACTCGACGGGAGGAAGGGGCTTAACATTTAGGTTGCCATAGGAATACCTTATATCAGCGGAGATTGGATATTGTTAAAGATGATGAAAATATAATGCAGTACAATTATTCATCTCTATAATACCAATAGTAATAATGCTGTAATTATGACAAATGTTTAACGGTTTGAACGAAAATTAATATTAAGATAATTGGCTCGCACTTATTATCAATTGTATTACCTATGTCCATATACGCACATATCTGACTTTACAAATGATAGTTTCCGCATTCCGGCGAGTTTGTCGGATGCAGTGTAGTTTCTGGCGATTTACCTTTCATTGATGCTGGGTCTTGGGTACAAACCTGTCGGGGTAGCTTGTTTGAATAGGTTTACAAAGCAATTGTCAGGCGTTTCTGATGTCGGGTTATTAATAATCACTAAAGCGATTCAATAAGTCTAATAACAAATCGCACGTTGTCATGTAGTATTTAAAAAGTTATATTAAAGCTGAACTGTAAAAAAGGAACTCTATTAACTGTTAATATCTTGTCTGTTCCCACGAGGGGAAGAACTGTCTTTCTATCGTTAGCATTAGAGCAATCTGTCGCTGCCTCATATGTATAAGGCTAGCTGATTGGGATGAATCTTTACCAACAATCACACGATCCATTAACCCTATCTGGCCTGGGCTTTTTGGGACCTGTCGTGGGCTTACCCCTTGAGCTAGGGGGCTGAAACTTACCATACTACACCCTTGGGTCAAGCTCTTCCAGAATATGTAAAACAAATCCAAGATGGCCGCTTTGATGACGTCACAGTGATGTAATTTTCAAAAAGGGCATTTTTTAGTCGATTTTCCGCATTTTTTATTTGTGAAATTTCTTCGCAAAACATCATGATAAAGTAGCAAATATTAATGTGAAGTGAAATAAAATAGTTTTTGCCCACTTTTCATAGCAGAAAAGCAGATATTTTGTAGAAATATGACAAAAACATCACTTTTCTGGGACCCCACATGGCCGCCATCTTGAATTTGCCCATGATTCTCTCCTCGGGGCTCAAAATGACACCAATTTGATAAACTATAATGCCACGGAGTTTCAGCTCTCTATTTTTTGTCGTTCCGGAGATAGCGTCGAAAGTTTGGTAGGGGGGCCATTTCGCCCCCCCCCCCCCAAGCCAGGTAGGTTTAAAAAAGAAGTTTATTAACTGTTTATACCTTGTCTGTTCCCAAGAGGGGGAGATAATTTTTATCTACGTGATGGCTGCACACGGCTTGTGACACGAGTCCAGCTATTCGTACTGTAGATAGTTTTATCGTCGCTATATAAACGAAATACTGCTGAACGCGACGTTAAACCCTAACTCACTCACTCTTCATGAACCGAATGACTGATATAGACAGTCGAACTTCTGTAACTTGTATTAGCTGTTTTAAACCGTTATGATGCCTGTAAAATTGTGAATTTAAAACCAATGTATAATGAAATGTAAAGAAAGCATTGTGTTGATGGACCGCGAAATCCGTATGGGAAGAGGCCCTAAAACTACAATTAAAAAACAACGGATTTTGAGAGTCCACATTCAGGCAGTGGATAAAATAGGGGCTCGATACGAACGAGGGCTCTATATAGCTCAAATGTTATGCCTTGCCTCACACCTCACACTCACGTGACCAGATAATTTGCGAAAGAACTTGCTATGGCCATGGAAACGGCGGCTAGAAAGCAGCGTTTGATTTCGGAATTTTTTCCCACCATTTGGAAAAATTCGATACCAAATAGATCTAAACCCTGCTGAAGTTTGATCATTAATTTGATTGTCAATGAACGGTAACAGGACGTGTTCATCCAATTTTGACAGTCCAGGGATTTCGACTCAGTAATTATATTGAGATCGTGATGCATGGGAGCGGGGGGAGGGGGAGGGGGATTTGCAGAGTAGCTGTATAGCATTAGACGATCCCCACCTGCAATTTGTCATGGACGAACACTACGTAGTTGAATAGGAGTGGGATAAAACATCATCCTGTATGAAAACCATATCATTCGGCTTCATTCATGGTGTTTTACGGGATGATGTTTGTAGTAAGACATGACACAAGATTTCGTAGGTTGTCTACGTATGTATCGGGTCCTTGTATTGCTTTTGTACCTCGTTATGCTGTATCAAAATGCGGGCTGACAAAATCCGCTTTAGTCAGCCAATCTTATATATGGAGCAGTCGACAGATTGCTTTAATGTCAAAAGTAAAGGAGGAATGAAATATGTCGTCGCCAGTGGACGGCAACAAGAAACACCACTTTGGACCCATAATAGATCGCCCGATAGTGTATTATGTTACCAGTTATCCAGGAAAACGTTTCGTTCATTTCCTTTCTGTTTCTCCCTAAAGGACAGTTCAGCTTTTGCTAATTTTCTAGCCCCAAGATAATGTCACATGGACAACTGCGTCAATTTGCGCGCCCCATTGTGTGGCTGATGGGTCTGTATATAATGTTCTTGCGAGGACACACAAGTGATGATTTGGATAATATATATGTTCCTATCCGCCAAGAGAATGTCAAGCATTACCTTAGCAAATCACGTTTCCTACCCTAGCAAATCAACCGTTTCCTAAAGTATCTTGCAAACACTTCCTCCTTTAATATTAGAGCTATGCCCCACAGTTTGTTTTGTAAAAAGGTTTCTTACGGGTGAGAAATCATAATCGAGAAAAAGGGCTAAAACACCGAAAAAATACTTAAACTACGGTATACCGAAAATTAAGCTCTTCACATGAGCTGTCAATGAAGTTGACACCGTCAGATACCCGAACATATGCAGAAACGTTTTCACCACCGGTTTTAGCGGATACGTTGCATGCTAAGTGACACATCTAGAAATGTCTACTAGATATTTACAACCTTTTATCTTGATCAGTCATTTCCAATGAAATTCCCGCTGATTCAAATTAAACCATCATCCGCCAGGATCCAATTCACGACAACCTCGCCTCGCAATATTCAAAACAATAGATAGCAACCGTCACATCGACATTATCATTATCATTACAAATCATGTTTCCTACAGTATCTTGCAGACACTTCCCCATTATTATTAGAGTTATATCACATAGTTTGTTTTGGAAAAAGGTTTCTTAAAGGTGAGAAATCATAATCGAGAAAAAGCGCTGGAATACCGAAAATATACTTAACACTATCTGGCCTGGGCTTTCTTGGGGCGTATCCTGGCCTGGGGGGGGGGGGCACCCTAATTATTTTTCTTAACCCTTAATCTAGGGGATTGAAACTTACCACACTATACCCTTGGGTCAAGATCTACCAGAAAATGTTAAAAAAATTCAAGATAGTCGCGTCGATGACGTCACAGTGATGTCACTTTCAAAAATGTCATTTCTTGGTAGATTTTTCGGTCGGATTTTCCGAATTGTTTATTTATGCAATTTCTCCGCAAAAGCTACATGATAAATTAGTAAATATTAATGTGATGTTGAATAAAATAGTTTTTGCCCACTTTTCGTCGCGGAAAAGCAGAAATTTTGAGGAAATTTGACAAAAACATCACTTTTCTGGTACCCCACGTTGCCGCCATCTTGAATTTACTCATGATCCTATGCTCGGGGCGTTATGCAAATAGGCTCAAAATGACTCCAATATGATAAAATATAAAGTCAAGGACTTTCAGCTCTCCATTTTCTGTCGTTCCGGAGATAGCGCAGAAAGTTTGTTAAGGGGGCTATTTCGCCACCCCCCCCCCCCCACAGACCAGGTAGGGTTAAACTACGGTATACCGAAAATTAAGCTCTTCACATGAGCTGTCAATGAAGTTGACATCGTCAAATACGCGAACATATGCAGAAACGTTTTCACCATAGGTTTTAGCGGATACGTTGTATGCTAAGTGACACATCTAGCAATGTCTACTAGATATTTACAACCTTTTATATTGATCAGCCTTGACCGTCGTATGAACGTGTCAACATACTCATTTTCAATGAAATTCCCGCTGATTTAAATTAAACCATCATCCGCCAGGATTCAATTCACGACAACCTCGCTACGCAATATTCAAAACAATAGACAGCAATGCCTAAAACCGTCAACCTCACCCGTAATAATAGACAGCTCATCCAATTTGTATAGTAGAGCCGATAAAAGATCATTGTGTTCGAAGACAAAAAATACAAGGTATCCCATGCTGCAAATCTCGGCGCCCCGCATTCCCTTCGCCCCCACGCGCCCCAGCACATAAAAGCCGGTATAGTATTCTTCTTTTTCCTCTACTAGTGATCCTGTGAATGAATGGCTGACTTGTCTGCAATGGTGATACATGCAGCTCAATTGCTATTTGTTATTGTGTATATAGGGGGCCAAATCTAAACTAAATTATTAATAATTTCCGATTCAAATAATAGAACAACAGTCGCAGCAATTTTTTACTTGATTGCTATCCCCTGTATTCATGGTAATTTCCTTGCAAAGTCTATATACATGTGCTACAGCGACCACGTTTTTCGGCAGGAAAATCTTGGCTCTTAACCGAAGATTCCCCTCGTGTACATTTGATAGTAGTATAGGCTAATCTGTTACGATCCAGTCGATAGCCCTGTAAGAAACCGTCTATTAATTACAAAATGATACTCATAAAAGCAAACAAATCCAAGACAGATCACCCACTATCTGTCTCAAACGCTCGATCAATGAAACGAATTCACAAACGCGTACAGGGTTCCGACACAATTTGCCCAATACTTGGCATACTGTCAAATAGTGTAAATGAGTCTGTCATACAGCAAAGTATACCATATATGATGATATTTTATCCCAATATAAAAACAAAACATTAGGTATTCAGACCGCTCTTTTCCAGTTTAATATACCACAGTGTCAGATATAATTAAAAAATAATGATAACTAGAACTCGTGGATTTTGGAAGGCTGTCGTTATCTGTGTGCATTTGATGGCTTTGATGTTTGACTGTGATCTGCAGAAATACATAGTTTTCCTTATTTCACAAAATTGGGTCATGTGTATATTGTTGTGTTATGTGTAATGCTTTACCTTTTTCAGTCATAACAGGATGAAAAGTACAAAGTAAAATAATTTAATAATTTATTCCATTAATTAATTTGGTGGTTCTGAGAATATTTCTATGAAAACCGGAGCGTTTGAAGTCCCTGACGTTGAAACTACATGTACTGATTTGGTTTGGAATCTTAACATATTCTGTACCCAGCATGGAAATCAATCTCGAGTGAGATCCTGTGGCAAGCTATCCAGATTCCAAATTTGGTTAGAATCTGTTCAGGTTTTCAAAAGTTACTGTCCAGAAATGAAAATTTAACTTGGCCCCTTGGTGGCACCACCTATACGCGAATCGCCGTTAAAAACAAGCCCAAGAGAGATCTTGAGGTGATGTTCTCACATGCCAAATTTGAAAAGAATCAGTTCAGTGTTTCGGAAGTTATTGTCCGGACACATGGACGGACCCCAATACTATATTTCCCCTTTAGCCCTTCGGGGACAATTATAGAGTGAAATCATAATGAATGTATTGCTGCAGTTCCAAGTTGACATACGAATCGAGCACCCTGCAATGTATTGCTTAAATAATGGTTACATGGATGATGTGAAATAATATTTTATAAAAAACTGGATATTTTGAAATGATAAACATCGTATTGAACTGAAATTTTAAAGAAAATCTTGACAAAAAACAGCGAAGTATAAGACGAAATTCTGACACCACCATCAGAATACCTTCAAATAATCGCACTGTTGCAAAAATATAGATAATTTAACGTGCGTTTTGAACAATCATACTATGAATAGGCCCCCAGAGTGAAATCTATTAGCGAGTAAAGAAAACCTTATTTCAGTTGTCCAGTGCTTTTTCATTCTGAGCGATGACGCTCTCACAGACAATGACGTCACATGATAATGGTATAGGTTAATATCAATGAAGTCGAACGTTCTTCGTGACACAGGGCTTGGCGCGCCTTGTGTGCGTTGTAGGCTCATGTATTTGTGCCGCTGAGGCGATGTCCATGAAATATAACATGGAGCTTCCTATCTCGGCAATCTCCATATCTCTGATATTATCATATAAGTGTAACATTTTTTTCTCAAAGTTTTTCTGGTTAAACTGTTGCACCTCGTATGCAACATATTGATATTTTATGTAAATCGCCCAGTCAGTTAACGTGTGCACGATCCTTCAAAAGCAGGAAATTGAAAACACTAAAGTCATTATCTTTAATTCATAGTTCGATTTAGCGTTTACTACAGGACGACTTGTCTTGACTTTGCTTACAGTCAACTGTTTTTTTCTATGTATTATTTTCCTGATCAAATGCATTTTTATATCCCGAAATTCACTGACATGCTAGTCAATTTCATTTTATGAAACCTCTGAAATATCAAGATATGTAGGGGCAGAAATGTCATCCCCGTCGCGAACAATGTCTTGACGACTTACATTACAACAACAACAACAACACCAACAACAGTGACAGACTCTTCAGTGACAGTTTCTATATTAAGCAAATAACGATCAAGATTCACTTTATATTATTCGTGGATATTATGGACAGATACGTAGCTTGAGTTGAGGTGATGAAATTCGCAGTCCCGAAGATTTCGACTTTAATTCCGCCAAAGTTCATTTCTTTCAGTTTCCGAGATCCCGAGATCTCGTTCTTTCGAGATTGTTGTTGTTTGGCCGCCATTTTCTCAAAATATATGTGAACAGGGTGTAGTTTGATCAATAAAAACGCACTTTCTTTAGTTCCAATCACCATCAAATTATAACGAGTTTCCAGTTCAATATCTTCTCCACATTTGGCCCTGCGACCGTGAGTGCCAACTCTGCCTTTTTTCGCAATCTTCGTGATATCGAATAGAAATGCAAATCTCCACATGAAAATTGCAACAAGAAAACGCGGCTGAGGCTACGTCCGATAATCCTCCGTATTCTCCTGTCAGAATGCGAGGTCCCTATGGAAGCTTTCCTCTCGCATATCGCTCCAATATCAGTCATCATGGAAAGATATAAAGATATTGCGAAAGCATGGCAATAAGAATTCTCTGTCGACAATGGACGAGTATTTAGCCTTGTGAATTATGTCTGTGGCAAGTTTATAAGCACCTGCGGTGAGAACGAAGAAACGGACAGAACACTGTAATTAATCGATAGTATTTGTTTTGCCAAATCGCGAGGAAAGATGAGACCTACATCCTCCTTGATCCAATCTTGCTTTCAGCACCTCCGGCATCTCGACGCTCTCAGAGTGCCTACTTCGGAAACGTCGTCACCCTCAAAGCGTACTTCGATTTCCTCGCGTCGATAAATTTGTCTGGATTTCGTAATGAGTGTAATCCGACCAACTCTAGCACAACACATCACTATTAGTCCCCAAACTCGTCCACTCCAAAGCTGCTACATCTGATATAAGGCACCAACGGAACGTGATTCACATCACATATATATGGAACCTTCACTTCGCGTTCCCATCGATAGTGTACTCGTGTACTACCTTGCAGCACACGCATATGTCTTCTTTATTAAATCAGTTTTGTTATTTTAGAATTGTTGAATTTGTTACCCTGAAACACGTAGATTTTCAAAGGGAAACTTTGGGCACCAGGTGTAACTGCTGACAAAAAGTTGATACCGTGGATATATTCACAGCTTTATCTGTGACCAAAGTGAGACATCCGAGGGGAAATTTTATCTCACATTCCAGCCACTAATGAAAAAGAGAAATAGGTACTCACATGATAAACTTCATATGTAAACGTGTGAGATTAATTTGTTTCTCAACTATTGTTTTATTCAATCAATCTACACGTATAACCAGGGGCTTTGGGGAGAAGTTGATCAAGATCGTGAAATTATGTGAAAACTTTGTACGTGCTTTTAATCCAGTTCAAGATTGTTGATGTCGTGACCCGTGTGAACCAAAAATAAAGAAATCATCAAAAACTCGATGATCACGATACATCTAAGTGGATGGGTTACGGGATTGAGGGAAGGCCAAGGACAGTGTCCATCAACTGTTCATTGAAACATGAACAAGGATAGGCAGACCCTGCAAATAGTCAAACTACGGTGTATGTATGCTATAAAGGATCAGCTTCCGTCAATTATTTCTAGACAAATTAATCATTGATGATCGAGCAATTATTGAACTCTTTGTAGAACGCTGGTTGCTCACATGTTTCGGGCATTGAATCCCATGGTGAGAGTCGATATTTCCTTAAGGTTTGTTGGTGAGTCTAACAGTCTTGATGATATCATTGAAAACTGATCTTCCGCTTCTCTCTTCTATACTGTTTTTATTTCACACACATATGGAATTGGTGATAAATGTCACACAAAATATGTCTTTCGATTATTGACGCGGAAATTCACTATGGACCACGGCTATATGGTGTATGAAGATATCGGTCATGGTCATGTGGGGGATACACCGATACAAGTACCAATGTTCAACATGTTTTCGAAGTTTAGATTCGGGGATTTTACCAGAAATTTGCAAGCTGGTTATTAAAGTCTGAAGCTGATTATTAATCAGCTGATTAAAGATACACCAGTTTTGTATTTCTCCCTAATCTGCAATTTGTATAGTATAAATAAGAGAACACAGGTTGGTTTC